>VCAZ01000166.1:600000-811338 GCA_005784505.1 Bagarius yarrelli
CAGCGTCTCACAAATCCCAGGGTGTTTCTGGACCACCAGCTATCAGTTTCTCCTTGTAGTGCAAATCAGAATCTAAATTTCTCCTTTGCAATGTTAGAAGGATCCGGTCAGTTATCTGGACAGAGGACACTGAAGGTCCTTGTTTATGCCTTTTGTCTCTTTCAGACTGGACTACTGCCACCTGCCCCTGAAAGGTATTTCCTGATACTGCCTTTCCAGCAGTGCCAGTGCTGGAGCCAGAGCCAGTGCTCAGCCAAGGCTGGCACTTTTTCTGAACTGCCTCACATTGCACTGGCAGGGAGCGGAACCTGCTACGTCATCAACATGTGACCGTAATTGCTATCTCTCTCTCTCTCTCTTTTTAATCCCTGTATTTAGTTTTATCTTAAGTTTTTATCTTTTTGTCAGGTTAAACGCCACAGTTTCTATTCCCCACTATCTTCTCATATAGACGCTTTTTTTCTTGTGCTCTTTCTAGTTAAAATTGGACTTCAGGTCAACAAGGAGAGCATTGATCGCTTCTTTCCACCACTGCTATACTTATTTAATTGTTCTTACATTTGCTGCATTTGGCAGACGTCCCTATCCAGATCAACTTAAATTCATCATTTAATTCAACAACTGAGCTACCACATCCCCCAAATACGGTTTTCTAAATTTTAAGCAAATAAAAATCTGAAAAGTGTGGTGTGCATTTGTGTTCAATACTTTGTAGAACCACCTTTCACTGCAATTTCAGCAGTCATTTGGGGTATGTCTCTACCACATCTAGAGACTGAAATTTTTGCCACAGATGATCAATGGGATTTAGGTCTGGACATTGACTGGACTTGTTGACCTCTAACACATGAATATTCTTTGATCCAAACCACTCTGTTGTAGCACTGGCTGTTTTATGTTTTTAGGGTTATTGTCTCAAGTCTTTTGCAGGTTTTTTACAGTATTTAGCTCCATCCATCTTTCCATCAACTCTGCCAGCTTCCCCTGTCAACTAACTTGGTCTCATCTGACCAGAGCACCTTTTTTCACGTTTGCTGTGTCCCCTACATGGCTTGTAGCAAACTGCAAATGTAGAACTTCTTACGTCTTTCCGTCAACAATGGCTTTCTTCCTGCCACTCTTCCATAAAGGCCAGATTTGTGGAGTACATGACTTATAGTTGTCCTGTGGACAGATTCTCCCACCTGAGCTGTTGATTTCTGCAGCTCCTCCAGAGGGACCATGGGCCCTTGGCTGCTTCTCTGACCAGTGCTCTCCCTGCCCGGTCCTGTCATTAGGTGGACGGCCATGTCTTATTAGTTTGCAGTTGTGGCATACTTTTTCAAAATTTGGATGATTTGATTTAAAGTGCTCCTTGATATATGATGCTGTTTGTTCACTAGTGTTGTCTACAAACCACTGAGGCCTTCACAGAGCAGGTTGTATTTATACTGAGACTAAATTACACACAGGTGGACTCATTAACTGATTAGGTTATTTCTAAAGGCAATTGATTGCACTGGATTTTATTTAGGGGTATCAGAGTACAGGGGGGCTGAATACAAATGCACACCACACGTTTCAGATTTTTATTTGCTTAACAAATTTTCAATGGGTATGAATACTTTTTCAAGCCACTGCATGTGTTTTTTGTTAATTTGTTTTTGTCATTGAAGTCTCAGTAGGATCTGGGCACCAGCATAATACATTCAGTCTTTCAGTCCAGTCGCCCTGATCGGGCAAGAGCTCCGGCACTGACCCGATATGAGTGACATTAACTTGACTTGAACAACCTATAGAATACAAGAAATAAAGACTAAGGAAGTGGTATCTCAGTGGGTTTTTTTCTGTTAAACTACTGATGAAGATCATTTGTTCAAACCCTAACACCACCAATCTACCACTGCTGGGGCCATGAGTTCAGCTGGATTGAAATAAATGTGATAAATGTAAGTCAGTAAGTCAGAATTACACCATTTTTAAAAAATTGTTTTAATGAACCCCTTCTGGCTTTCTGAATTATCTTTTGTCTTCAAACAAAGACTGGAGACCAAATTTTTCTATTTTGGATATTTTACATGGATTTACATGTACGTCATTTGGGAGACAGCCTTAAGTTTTATTTATACAGTTGTAGGTTAAAGGCTTGATAGAGCAAGTTTTACCCGAAGACAACAGAATAGCTATTTTTTGTTTTATTCTATTCTGTTGTTGTCACTTTTTAAAGCAAACCCCCTCAAGATAAAAATTACAAATTCTATTGAACCCCTTTTTTTCACTGTAGCGCTTTATATATTCGGGTGTAAAGGGAATCCTTAAAGTATGTGCACTATATGCTTGATCAAAAGCAAATTGAAATTCAGCCACAAAAAAGTAAAAGCAAAACTCTTTTATTCTTTTGCTTTATTTCTTGTCAAGGTCATCTAACACACAACTTGTCGCTCATTTTGGTTGCTTGCCAGTCATCACTGCTGAAAGCAATATGTTTTTTGATGACAAGCATTATGCCATTAACTTCCAAAGCACAACCACAACACGAAAATGTCAGGGCTGCTTACTAAACAGTAGGTGGCTCAAATGGTTTAGCCGCTAAGTTGTTGAAAAGAACACTAGGAAGTTGTGCTCTCATTGTGCTGTAAAGCCTTTTACATTTTAAAGCAGGGCAAACAATTAGTTTTTTCTACCCATAAAAGCACAAGTTCATTATTAGAGCGTTAATTTTTCAGGAGACGTTCTCCCTGACTTTGACCTCGACGAGACGTTACGTTGTTGCTCATTTTAAAAAGCAAGGAGCTGAGCGTGTCACCTGAAAGTAAAGCATTTTCAAATTGTCTGGAGAAGCGGGCAGCTCAATAGACTGTATAAATATTAATGAGGCCACTGCTGAGGCTCCACGTCCTTTGATAAAATTCAATAGCATAAAACTGAGAATTCTATATTAAAACCACCATATTTCAAAATTAACTTTGAGTCAATTGGAAGGAGGAATTAAATATTGAGTTATGATCATATTATGCAGTTTTTTTTTCCTTTTTCTGTTCTAGCTTGAACCCAAACTGCTATTATTTTTCTCTGACTAGGTAGTTTAACAGGCCTCTCCAACCCTTTTTTACCATTCCACCAGAAATGCAAAGACAAAATAATTTGTCAAGTGATGGGATAAATAAAGATCAAATCCTTCAGTGGCTGAAGTTTTGCTTGCCTCCTTAAATTAACATTATTTTTTTGTTCAGTCTTTAGGTTTTGGGGCAGCCTTGAGGATGTAATCTGTTTTCTCTTCTTCATTGTCTTGGCTTTGTGATGCGCAGCCAGTCGAGTGTGTGTGTGTAGAGAACACAGCACCCTACTGAGCAGTAAAAGCAGGCATGCGTGCGTGTTATTGCCTGGTGTTGTTTATGTGTTTGATGATAGCGAGGGAACGACTTTCATTGCTTCCATTTTTATTACCATAGTTCGTTTTCTCGAAACGTGCTCCTATGCGCCACTGAGAAACGGACCTTTTAGAACACGTATTAGTCGACGTTTTTATTGTTTAAATCAGCGTCACGAGTAACAGCAGCTAATGACGTCCCTATGAATAAAGAAAATAAACATGCTAGGCTATTGTTTTACTTCTTTCTCCTCCTGTTTTGTTTGGATTTTACTTTTTCCTCCCTGTCTAGCTGGTAACTTTTTATGTCTCCTTTTGTTCTGTTAAACTGGCCCAAAATAATATAAAAATGTTTTTATTTATATAGCAGCTGCTTTATAGCACCCACACAATCCACATGCTGTGCACATGCTGTGTTTATCTCTTAAATTACAAGTGTTATTAACAAAAAAATCATAATTTTAAACATTATTTTCAGTTTTATGTAAAAGCATTTACGGTAATATGATGTAATCTATTTAAATGTCTCTTATTGTGAACAATAAACAATTTGAATTAGTACTGAATCTTTAGTAGTTTAGTAGACAGAGTGTTGATAAAGAAGTTGCATTTTAAGAGCTAAATCCTTCCAGTGCACTAAAACGTTTGCTCCCTAAACAAACTCTCTGTTTACTTTTATAGTATTTTCTAGTACATAATTAGCTTGATATCATTGTCATAGCTCTAAAATGAATACTTACATTAAGTAGTTAGCAACAGTTAACCTTTACTGTTATTACTGTTTATTTTAGTGTAATGACTAATGTGATTTAGTTTTTTAAAGATTTACTAATATTAGAAATATTGGTGATTATAGATTAAGTGACTAATGGGAAAATTTAAATACTCATTGGAAATTGAGTCACTGGTGTAATGATTTGTTGCCAGACCTTGACACTGATGGCAGACGGTTTGGAAATCTTGGCCGATTTGAATGGCTAAGGCCCACCCAAGAGGACATATGACTGACAGCTGAAGCAAACAATCACGTTTCGTTTGGTGCCCCGTCATGTTTGAGACATCCGTAGGGTCCTTAAGCTTAATTCTTGAACATCTTTTAAACAGTCTATACCGTAAACCTTACATACTTTAAAGAATCAATTTTGATCAATGCTCACTGCCACCGATGTAAAATCAACAGCTTACTACTTTGATCAGATGGCTGGTTTCCAGGTTGTTTCCAGGCGGACTGTTAAACACCGCAACACATGCATCTCCCCAAAATCCTGTATATGTCAACCAATCAGAGGACAACTTTAAAAGTTTTTTCTAAATGTGCCAAATGCATCAGATGTTCAGCCAGTGGTCTGTGGCCATGACGTCTGAGGCTGAGACTAGGTGAGTCTCTACCATTGGCTTGACTCATAAACAAGATGACTCATAACAAAGGGAGCTAGAGAACCGCTGAGACACAAATTTCCATTGCGTCTTTTCAGACTGGTAAGAAACTTAAATGATGCAGCTGAAGAAGTCTAGAAGATCAGAGAAGTCAAATTATTTTCAGCAAATTGCTATTTGGTGTTTAAGTTTATAAATAGTGATATTTTTCTAAGATTTATAAAGCTATTCACCATTATTTTAAAAAATCTTATCTACACAACACTAAAATTAAAAATTTTACTACAGAATGTGTGTAGCACTAAACAGGCATAATCACCTGATTAACAGTGTTCTAAGAAATCCTATAACTGGATAATGCTGATAAAATATCTAATATCAAATCTTAAAATATGCAGCAGAGTGAAGAAACAGTAAAAAAAAAAAAAAGACGCAAAACAACACTGTAATGTATACTATAAACAAATCAGCCACAAAATCCAATGACAGGTCAAGAAATTAGCCATGGTTATAGCTTTACAATGAGACCTGGAAATGAGTGGAATATATTAGACATCAAGTACGCAACCAGCTGTCAAAGGGATGATGTGTCGAAAGCAAGAGTGAAGATTTGAACGACTTTGACGAGAGCCAAATTTTAAAACATTGTAAGGTGTTCCTGGTTTAAAATGATTTATACTTCCCAAAAGTTGTCTTAGGAAAGACAACCACAGAGTTATTGGTGCCTAAAATCACTGATGCATATGAGGGATTAATACTAGTCTGTACTGGTCTGATTCTATAGCAGAGCCCCTGTAGCACTGTGTGGATTTTATTTCTGGTATTCATATTTCCTGCTGTTATCCAGAAAGATTTTCTTTTTGTCCCTTTTTCATATCTATTTTATAACAGATTGGTGCTGCCGGGAAATTGACCTACGATCACCTGATAAGCAATCCAACACTTTGACCACTTCCTACACTAATAGAGTTCATGCTGGCTATGATAAAAAGGTGTCAAAATCACATTGCACCACTAGTCAGAGTGTCCATGCTGACCCTTGTCCACTGCAACAAACTGGTAGAAAATGGTTCTTTGGTCTGAATGAATCATTATATGACTTACTTGGGGTAAAAATAGCATCAGTGTGTAAAAGCAAGCCAGCAAAGACAGTTTGATACTCTGAGATATGCTGTGTTGGAAAAACCCTTTGGTCCTGGCATTCACGTGGATCTTATTTGGCACATACCACCTGCCTAAATATTGTTCCAGACTACTTTTTAGACACCCTTATATAGCAACATTATCCTTTAATGACTGCAGCCTCTTTTAGCAGAAATGGCTCAAGGTTCTGACTTGGTGTCCAAGTTTCCTGAAATTTTTCACTCCGCTCAGGTTTCTGTAGGATGTGCTAAACAAGTATGGTCCACAAAGGTCCCACCTCATAACCTACAGCATTTTCTGTTAACGGCTTGGTGCCAGACACCACAGCACCTTCTTAGATGTTTTGTGGATTTTATGCCTCAACAGGTCAGAGTTATTTTATTATTATGGTAACAAGGGGACCTACGCATTATCTGGCAGGTGGTTTTGATGTGTAAATCGAATGAGTATACGAATCTTGTATTGGAAATAGATTTAAAGTCATAGAGAGAATAAAGGAAATTGACAAAACAAAGACAAACAGAGGAGTCGAAGTGTGGAAACAATTAAAGCAGATAGATAAGCAACAAATTAAAAAAAATACCCTCTTCATTTGAGTCACCACTGCTTTAACGTGTACCTGTGAGTTTGTTTATTGAGCGTTAGACCTAACACTCACTGGCGTGTTAACCTTTAACCTTTGGAAGAATTACGAGCAAGTGCTGGTACCTACACATGCACACACACAAACGCACACACACACAGTGCACGGAATATGTTTGCCACCCTTGATATTGCTAGTTCGGAGGCTCTTATGGAGAATCAATAGAGCGGTTACGAGGGGGGAGAATGGAGCAGTGTAATGGTCTAAAGTGCTTATACTCGGTGGGCTTTCGCTGAGATACACACACACACACACACACACACACACACACAGAGCTTCGACCGTCTATTGACTTTCTAAGACCACAGACGGCCTAGTTTGCAAGGACTGCACATTTGCTTATTCAATTCAATTCAATTCAAAGTGTGCTACACTCACAACGGCAAGTGACAAATCACTACAGGTACCTTGTTCCAGTCAAACCGTGATGTAAAATTCAGGTCATTTGACAAAGTGTGCTCTCCATGCTGAGCCAATTTTTCTATAATGTGTATAGATTTGTAGGTGCTATTAAATAAAAAATAAAAAATAAATTCTTGTTGCACTGATGAAACACTGGGTACTGAAGTGCATTGTACACTTTGAGGTACAAGTAGCCAATGGGGCTACACAGTTTCTAGCTAAAAACCTAAATAGCTTATATATATATATATATATATATATTAACTATATCATATATATATATAATATATATATAATACATGGTATAAGCTATTATATATCTTATAAATTTTAACTATATAAAAACTAAGACTGTAATCTGACAAATGGAATCGATGTGATGTCCCCCTGGTGTAGCCATTTACTTCAAGTTTCACTATGTTGTGCCCTGAGAGCGTTCTGCCACCGTGTTTGTACAAGGTTATAGAGTCCCTCTCACCCAGTGTGTTGCTTAGCAAATTCTTAACTGCTCAGTTAAATAAATAAGATAAATGTAAGTTACTGATAAGAGCATCTGCCAAATGCCAGAAATGAAATGTAAACCTACCATTCAATATGTGAAAGACCCAAAACCTCGATTAGTCACTAAGATAATCTCAGTGATCTCTTCTGATAATTAATGCTCACTGAATCTACAAATTGAACCATGCTAGTGTTTTTTTTCTTCTTTCTGTGTAAATTAGAATATTCTTAACGCATCTTAAATTTTTATTTTAAAAAAGGCAGGCAATTGTTTTAAGTCAGAGTGACTTACAGCTCGCATCATTTATATGTCAAATATATACGCCTGTCTGCTTAATTAGCATGTTTTAAATTGTACTGACCAATCAGGAAGCAGGACACGCTCGTTTGCTTACTCAAGCGTCCGAAGAAAAGAGTAGAAATAAAACTATTTTAAAACCATTAGCAGGAAAGCACAAATGTTAGTTAATGACATGACGAGCAAAATGTTAAATGTGTTAAAACATTTGAATGCATATATATAAATCTCTTTGTAAAATATAAATATTTCTATCATAATACACAACGTCAGGCAAAATTTTGTTATAGACCCTTAGGAACAGTTTAATGACAGGACGTTGCCTCATATACAGTAACAATTTGCTAAAGGCCTTTGAAGCAGCAAGCAGGTTTATAACATGGGAAAAAAAACCTGTTTTAACTATGTAGTTACTACATTGGATATTATGAGTATGAATTACTTAATATTTCTAACTTTCGTAATATATTATTATTATTATTATAACTATTAAAATTATAAAAATAGTGTCCATCTATGGAAAGCTTGATTGTTGTTTAGGTGGCCATTTTTGTGGCAGTAAAGTTAACAGTACAAATATCATGTGGTGTGACCAAGTATCATGGGGTGCCATCTGCAGTGATTTCGTATAGTTCTAGACTGGCAGTGTATATTTTATTGATTGCTTATGTAAAATTGTAATAATTTTATATTTGCTTGTATAAAATAGTTTTATTTTATATCATTTGAAATAGATGTTTCATCTTGTACAATATGTATGTAATATAGTTTTCTTTTTTCTTAGAGTGGACTGAAACCACCCCCACCCCCCACCCTTTGTAAGATGAGGTGCGTCCAGGTCATACTTACTGAAGTATGTTTGTTGTTGTTTTTTATAAGAATACTTTACCATATCATACCTGTTCTGACACCAGGTAAAATATCAAGCACATTGTTGTTGTTCTACATCAATACAGCCAATCATTATGATCCGGACCACATCAGATCACGATTGTGTGTGTGTGTCTCAGGAAATGTATACGGATAAGGAGGTATGTGTGTATCACTGTCTAGCCAGCCTGATGCCTGTGTTTGCATTAACCTCCATGTCCTTTGTCCCTCCCACAGTCTCCTCTTACCTTCTTGCGTGATGTGTGTGTGAACAATAACAAAACGATGAGAAGAGAGACGGAGTGTTTGAAAGTGCGTGTCTTGTGTATGATGATGAATATTTAATTTGCGTCATCTGTCTTTCGCTGATCAAATACCCCCTGTTGAACGAGCCCTCTTCTTCTGTCCTTGAAATACTGTAGTATTTTCTTCCAGTGTCTTTCTCCTGCACCCCTTTCTTTGTCTCTTTCTGTCAAATCGCTCCATCGGCTCTCTCACTTTTTTCCTTCTCTACGTGACCCTCTTTTGCTCGCCCATCTTTATCTCTCTCTCTTTCTCTTTCACACACACTCTCTATCTATTAGAGTTTCTCTTGTGCCCGCTGGTGTAATGCCAGTCAATACCGCTGCTCTGGTACTGTTTTACACCTTCTCGCTCTGCAGGTGTGTGTGTGTGTGGAGGGGCGTTTTAAGGTTAGACATTTGTTTACATCCCCTAACCCCCTACCTACCTTTATATAGTTGTTGTGTGAACTGTGAACACTGCACTATAAGGTTTAAAACCCAGCCATACATTTAGATTTACAGACACTCACTTTCTATTTGACAGATTTCAGAGGTGCTGAAACCACCTCTAATTCCCTTCTCCCACAACAGCACTGCCTAATTTCTAACAGTTCTGTGCACAAATCCAAATTTTGACTTGCAAAATATGTCGAAAGCAGTGCAACGAAACTTTTAACATTAGGGGTTATTTCTTACCTGGCAACAACCAAGCTAGTTACTGTAATTCATGAGATACAAGAGTGCGCGGTTTGAAGAAACTAAGTACTACAAAAAAAACTATGACTCTGTAGCTTAAAAAAAAAAGTTTTTGGGGCAATGTAGCAAATGTAAGAGAAGTAAAGTAATAGTACTGTAAAAATGCTACTTCTAACAGATATTGTATAAAATAGATAATTTTACATATTGTTTTGATCTAGGGCCTCCATAAATCAATTTTTTTTCCCCAGTACATCCTATAGCTTTGATTGGATGTGAGGAACTTGAAGCCAAGTCCACTTTGACCTTCAGATCATGTTTCTTGAACCGTTTCTAATATTTAGCAGTGTGGCAGCTTTTGTCGACTATAACATTTTTAATCACTTGGTAAGCCATTTTTAAATCACTTGGTAACCTTAGGCGTTGCGCTGATAGAAGATCATGAAACTATGGTTTCCACAGAACCACCAAGCAAGCCCTTGCTCCCGATGCTCAGCTGGTCAAAAATAGATAAATAAAAGTTCTTTGGTTTAGAGTGTTAAAATGGCTGCCAATTCCGAAATATAATGTTATATTCTTACGCTTCCCATTACTTCCTATAATGAATAATTAATGTATTATGTCATAGACAATAGGGCATACGATATATTTGTCCCTATATGTTATATACAGTATAAATTTCTTGGGCAGGGCCAAATGTCAGGAAGAGCTCTATTAAAGCAATTCTAAGATTAATGCTAATATAAAATAGATTACTGTGAGAGTAAATTGGCTGAACAGGGACGAAATTCAGGCAGGTTGGGATCAGTTGTCTGTTTTGAACCATGTAATCTTATAGCTAGCTGTATACAAAACCAAATGTGAATGTACTTTATAATTAGTCTTGTGACGTTCTCTACACGCCCACTGGCTCCTGTTTGTGTTGTGTTATGACAATGGACACTGTGTGCGTGTGTGTGCTGACATCGTGGCGAAACTTTTCCGTGGAGGTAACCTTAAATGACCTAAGTCGCAATCTGGTGCTATACGAAAATAAAATTAAATAAACTTGATTTGGGGGGGTGCATAGCAAAAAAACGGGTTGTCATTTTGCTATTGGGTTCTGTTGTCGCTACTACAGTGTTCTACGTTACTTGTGGCCGTAAAATAATGAATTGATCAAATATTATGGGTGGTTTTGTGAGCGTTCAAAGTTGAAGCAACAACAAAAACTCGATTATGGGTTATTAAAACATGCACTCAAATGTACCAACAGTACTGAATTACACACGTTTTACAATCACGCAGCACGCTACTGCAAAATCACCCATAATTACGTCACATCTTATGCACTAATGTGCCGAGGTTAACACCAATTATAAACGGAAATTATCTGCAGTGTAACTGCATTAACAGTTAATTCCCTTTTTTTCATGTACCTTTTAATAGAATGTACTTTTATACTACTTTTCTAAAGAATTGGCCCCCCCTTGTGTTTAAGTTTGTTGTTTAAAAAAATTTTGGGGGAAAGTTGAATATGTAGAACTAATCATATCCTTAAGTACTGAATTAAATAGACTGATCGATTGTAATAATTTCAATCGAATGCTGATTAAAACTCAGTTTGAATAAAATACAGTAGGTACTATGTAAGATCGAATGAAATGCGGCCGGTACTGAATTAAGTAGGAGCTACTTCATATATTAGAGACTAAATAAGTGTAGTAGTACTGATCAAATGCAGTCGGTACTGAATCAACACGGAACTGAATCATGTGTTTAAAACTAAATGGAATGCAGTGGGTACTGAGTCACACAAGTCCTATTTGATTCCGTATTTACTGCATTAGATTTATAGATACTGAATCAATGCAGCAGTTCTGTGTCATTCAGTAGTCAGTGCATTGAATTCTGTACATACTGCCACATATAAGATTTTTTTTTTATTTTAGAATGGATTAACTATTGAAATAACCTAATAACAATATATATATATATATATAATATCCTCTGTTCTGTACAAAATTAAAAACAGATTCATGGCTTTGCTTTAGTTTCATGTCCACTATTGGAGCGCTCGTTATAGAGCAGCAACAGAAATGTTTTTAATACGCCTGATAAACGAACACTTCCTCTTCTCATTCATGCTCTGAATGCGATGATTCTCTGAAGGACCACTGAAGTGATATCATTACTCTGGGTCTAGTAACCTTAACACAAAGTGCACTTTTAATTCTGCTATCTATACTTAATCCTGCTGCTGAAAGACGTTCTGAGTAAGCTTACTGGAAGCCATCAAATGTCCATCGGTGTCAGGGTGTCCTTGTGCGCACATTTGCTTTAACAAGAAGGGTAAAAATAGCACGGCGGCGCGCAGACGTGGACGCGGCTACCACATGTACGTGTCATGCCTTTTTCCGCTCCTGAACTTTAAAATTGGTGAAACAAAAATGGAGGGAATTTAATCTCATTGTATGTGTATATTATTTAATTATTTATTTATCTTTGTTCATCTTTCTTTAGTTCTATGATGCAGTATAATTTCGGTGTATATGATACAATGACTTCTTTCAAGGAGGAAGTAAGAAGGAGAGGGAGGGAGCCGGAAAGGAGGGCAGAAGGAAGGAAGGAAGACAGGAAAAAAGGAAGGCAGGAAGAAAGGAAGGTAGGATGTTTTTCATCATTTCTTTGTTGTCTCTTATTTTCCCTCTAATCATGTTGTTTTCATTTTCCCTACACTCCTCCTCCCCATCATGATGTCTATCATTTTCTGTCATGTTGTCATCTCCTCCTTATATCTCGTCTTTCTCGGCACACTCCATTGTCCGCTTTCCTTCTTTATTCACCTGTCATTTACATATCTATATCTTTTAAATTATCTCTTCATTTTGTCCTTTCGTCTCCTGCAGACTCGGCACTCCGTGAGGCGGCCCTATGCAAAAAAAACAAAAAACTAGCAACTATCTTTTCTCTTCCCTGAGTTTCTCATTTCCCTCGTTCCTTATCTCCTTACATTGGTTTCCTTTATGTCTTTTTCTCTCTCGCTGTGACACCCTGCCATGCCCCCTCATTTCCCTCTATCTCTCTCCGCAAACTCTCCCTCTTTCTTATTTTTTCCTACCTATAGCAAAGCATTTGATATTCAGACTGGAGTTTATTTATTATTTCTTTATTTTATCTGCCCGGTTTGTCCCGAAACAAATCCCACCAGTCGCCGAGTATGGACTCGCACGATAAAGGCACATCAAATATCCCAATCTGAACACACTGTAATCGGAGGGACAAACTACACATGACCTGACCCCAACAACACACACACACACAAACTAAATTACGTTTGAATCACGCAATTCTGATGACACAGGAATTCCAGACGGAGGGACGAAAGTAAAAGAAAACACAATGGAAGATGGAGGAAAGTTTGCATTGTAGCAGTTAAGAAAGTATTTCCAAGGAAAAATATCAACAAAATCGCTAAATACGTTAGATGTGATCGTTAAAATCATAAAATGAAGCAATTGTTTTGGCGATCTAAAATATCAAGATGGTAGATGTAAACAATGACCTCGGGACCAAGGAGCATGAGTAGCATTTCTATTGTGTCCCTGTCGATTAACCTAACAACAAGCATTTAAGGTTGCTAACTTTACTTTACTAGTTAAACCACTAGCAAAGATTCGCCAGAACACCACTTAAGCCATAGATTATCACAAAAACTAGACAGAAAATACATTGCAGGCTTCTACATGACAAGATAACTTATTTATGCTAGCCTATATTTTGTGTAACTGTTAAGTGTAGTGTAAAGTTGTGGTGTAGCATAAACATATAACAATGCACCGAATATATGAGCCAATATATGAGCTCTGCACTGTTTTACTCTTCCGGTAGCCGGTGTCACGCCGCTTTTAAATTTAGGAAAAATTACGAAAAAGCTAGATCTATAAAATATAAACATACCAGATCTTAACTTTGACAAAGTGGTCACTGCACAAACAAACCTTACCTGACAACCTCAAGTTCAGATTTTTACACCATTTTCTTCTACATTTTTCAGTCAATTATTTAAAACCCTCCCTATTATAAAAGCTCTCAATAAAAGCTCTTAATCTTTACTTGGTTTCCACATGTGTAAACATCCCAAAACACAATTATTTAAAGTTTTTCACAAGCAATTCCTATATAGAAAAATGACTTCCAGCCCTCCAAAACAATGACGTCATGTGCAAACACCCTCTTGTTACTATCCTGTTGCATTTTTTAACTCCGCCCCACCCCCGTGTTCCACTTTCTCCATCTCTTTTATCGGACTTTGACAGCAAGCACACTGCACTAATTAAAGTTCAACACAAGTGTGTGTGTGTGTGTGTGTGTACACGTGTGTGTACAGAATAAGAAGTTGGGGCGTGTTAATGTTTGCTTAGGGGTCAGTCAAAAAATAATGACTCCCCCCCTCTTTTTTCCAGCCATAAAATCCTCCCGTCAGCAATCTTCTAGAACTCCTCCTCTGAGATGCCCCCTGTGTGTTTTACAGCCTATAAAGTGCTGTAGTTTGCTGTAGTTTTTTATGATGTTTTGTTATGAGTCTCACGTCCACCACAGTATGACTAAGCTCTTACTATATTTGTTTTTCCTGACTTTCAAGGCCGAAATCTTGCTCTTTCTTCCTGCTTTTACACAGCAGCCGTTGTATGTGGATGTATTATTTTCATTTTGAAAAAAGTTTGAATACGACATCAGTGATATGCAGATATGTTTAATACAGTTCCCGTCCCACGTCAGGAGCTTTTGAGGCCACCTTGTAAGCACAGTGCTGGAAACTGCAATTACAAAGCAATTCCAAGTGACTGGAAACTTTCTACAGAAATTATTAGGAATTACTAGGAATAATCTGGGAATTTGAAAAAAAAAAAATATCTAGCCTGCATGTTCCTTTATCACATACACACAACACTGCAGGGCGCTTGAGGACACACCACCACAGACACTTTGTATTGCTTTATGTTATCAAATAACTTTCCATAAATTCCTGTTAAGCTTCTAAGTTGGAATATTTGCAAAATTTCTGAGATAAAGTTCTTATAGGAAGTTTTTGGAAATTTACCAGAAATTCACAGGAAACCTTCCGCCCCTTCCCAACCCTATTGCGTATGTCCAGTCTGTGAGCCCTTCAGCAGCAAACAAAATGCTGGTGGTGTATGTAAATATCTGTAACGCACTACTGTTTAAGGGAGACCCTCCTGGCTACTTGCCTGAACTTTTTTTTTTTGTGACAATGTGGAATGTGTAAGTCGTGTTACTGGAAATTCATGTAATAATTCTCTTTATGTGTCAGCACAATAAAATAGCGCCTTTTCAAATCCCAGCTTATTTTTAGAGTGTGCATCAGCCATGATACGGCACCCCTGGAGCATGGGGCAGGTTGAGGGTTTTGGGTAAAAAGGCTCGACAGTGGCAGTTTTTCTAATGTACAAATCAGGACTTTAACTGCCATAACCGTCATCACTGCCCCCACTGTGAATGATGTCTGGCCTGTTAGCAAAGGTGGGTAGTACTGGATTATATTTACTTTATTAGATTTTGTAGATCTTGGGGGAAAAAATTTACTTTTAAGTCGGTGTTAACTGACCTTACATTTATTCTTAATCAAGTTAATTTCCAACTGCAGAAATTTACTTTTACTTCACATTTAATGGCGTTTGTCTGATACTATAAAAAAATTAGTTTTAGTAATTGAGTGCAGCAGATACTGAATCGAATGCAGCAGATACTGATCGATCAAGCAGATTACTGAATCGATGCAGCAGATACTGAATCGGATGCAGCAGATACTGAATCGAATGCAGCAGATACTGATCGGATCGCGAATACTGAATCGGATGCAGGCAGATACTGAATCGATGCATGCAGCAGATACTGAATCGATGCAGCAGATACTGAATACTGAATATAAAGCAGGAGGTACTGAATCAAATGCAGTTGATACTGAACCAAATGCAGCTGATACTAAATCAAATGCAGCAGATATGAACGCCAGCAGACTGAATTATTAACTGACTGCAAAAAAAAAAAAAACCGAATGTGGAATGGTTCTGAATCTAATGCAGCATACGAATGAATGCAGCAGATACTGAATCGAATGCAGCAGATACTGAATATAAAGCAGAAGGTACTGAATCAAATGCAGATACTAAATTAAATGCAGCAGATACTGAACTGAACGCAGCAGACTGAATTAAATGCACTGAACCGAATGTGGCAGATTCTGAATCGAATGCAGAATGCCGATCTGAATCGGAATGCAGCAGATAACTGAATATAAAGCAGAAGGTAACTACTCATGAACCAAATGCAGCAGATACTGAACGCAGCAGACTGAATTAAATGCACTGAACCGAATGTGGCAGATTCTGAATCGAATGCAGCAGATACTGAACTGAATATTGCATGTAGGTAGACAATGACTTAAGTGCACTTTAAGAGTATGCGATATCGAGTACACTCAGGTTGCATAGTTAAAAAACAGATATATATAATTAACCTCAAGCAGATTCAATTTCTAAATGTAAACATTTTCTTGCAAATTGCTTAGTGACAAACTAGTAGGGCTATGTAAAAATATCAATACAAATATCATTGCGATATTTTTTTTCACAAGCATATCGATACTGTGATCTCTAATATCCACACATACTTAAATTACATTTTGAACTTATGTACACATTTATATTTAATTAAAACCTTCCTTCTCCGCTCTTGTAGTTGTTGCTGACACAGGCGTTGTCTCTGCAAACAAGCATGCGCCGCCTCTGGTGCCTTCGGCTTTGTATCTGTTGAATTTGTAGCAATTTTTTTGCAACGTATGGCATTATGTATTGTATTGCACTATATCGCGATATGTACCGAATTGTGAGGTCCTTGCCAATACACAGCCCTACAAACTGGGTGATCTACTTAATTTAACCTGTAATCCGAGAGAAGATGCTGGTAATAAACTTACATCCTTTTAAGTCCGTCACACCCGGCGCGGGTTCAAGGTTATAAATGATATGTAGTAATTTGTGTGAAAGCAGTGGTTACACATGCTGCACTGTTCACACACACTCCCCTGCAGCCTTTGTATACAGCTGCAAAATGTAATGCATTCACAGCTGGATACCAAGTATTTCTGTCAACAATTATTAGTTTCCTGGATTCTTAATTGCCTTTAGTTTGAGATGTTCAACACGCTTGCAAGCTCTGATTGTTTAAAACATAAAACTGTCTGTCGGCACATCTGTTATTTTTGCTATACGCTAAAGACCTGAAGAGTTTTAGATCAAATGATAATTGAAAGATGTCATGTAGACATGTTAAGAATATACATAAAGAAGCATTTTTATTATTTGCTTTAAAGGCAGTTGTTACAATGAAATCAGACGTGAAGTCAGAAGCTGATTGTTAACAGTGGAATTTGTTTTTACAAACTGGGTATCCACATGGCCGCTATTTTTACTGTCGATGCTGCTGTTCATGTGCTTAAAAAGTTAATGGCCCCATCTGAAACCTACTGAAGTAGATACTACATTTAAGTAAGTATATACTTCCAATACGACCTTTAATCTTTACAACTGGTATAAATGAAATTCCGACATACTATTGTACATCCACCATTTTATATTGTCACAGCAGCGAAATGTAAAGTTGGATAATGTTTAACTTGAATAATGATAAAAATGAATGCAATTTAATGGTTAACTACAATAAACAATGGTTTTTTTTTTTAAGTGCCGCATTGCCACTTCCGCATATAACGAGTGTCTCTCCCGCGGCCTTATGGGATAGTAAATGTGCATCGTCTGCATAGTTCAAAATCTGGACAGGAGTAGTAGGTCATCCAGGAACTTTTCACATACTGTAATTTGCATACTAAGGATTCAGACATACTACTTGTAGTAGTACATACTGTAGTATACTCAGTTTGATATACTATTTGTCAGACCAGTGAGTAAATATCATTTTTTTTGTACGATGGTTATTAATAAAGTTTGACAGTACAGTTTCAGCATACTTAATCTTAAATCAAGGGTTCAACACTATTTTATATTTCCTGCAGTCGTGTGTAGCCAGACCATCCGACTGACAGCTGAAGGTTTCTGATATGTAAAACAAATAATTACAGTTCACATGATTCAAGTGTGTGATGTCTAAAGTCAAAGGCTGCATTTACACTGCACGAATGAGAAATGTGGAATAAATGAGAAACGTTTAGCGGAGGATAACCCTTAAAAACCATTTACACTTAGCTTCCTTAGCTTTGTGAGAAAGCTGTGAAGCTAATTATTCCTAAAAGTAAATATATACAGTGTAGCTAAAATCAGTATATATATATATATATATATATATATATAGCATTATGTTTTGCCATGTAAGCAGACAGATCGGATTTTTACCTGTCAATGCAAGTCACCTGTTTACTGAATAAATGGGGACAGTGGAGCATGACATCAAATCATGTGGACACTAACAGCGACAGTGGTCTGTCTCTCTCTCTCTCTATCTTCTTTCTCGCTCCCTGTCTCACTCTCTTTCTCCCTTACTTTCTCTCTTTCTCTCACAACCCTTTCCCCTTTCTCTCTCTCTCTTTGTCTCTCTCTTTTTATGTCTTTCTTTCTGTCTCTTCTCTCTCTCTCTCTCTGTCTCTCTCTGTCCTTTTCTCTTGCTTGTCTGTCCTTCTTAAGGCATTGTGGGAAAGTAGAGAGAAAAGAGAGCAAAGTCTTCTTTTGAAATGATGGAAGTAAAGGAGACAGTATGAGGCAATAAGGTCAGTCTGACTCTTTCTCCTCCTGTCTCCTGTTGGCCTACACTCCCACTCACCCACTCATCATCTGTGTGTGTGTGTGTGTGTGTGTGTGTGTGTGTGTGTGTGTGTGTGACCTTTGTGGCCCAGGGTGAGTCACCTCCTTGGCACATTAAACCTCATTTATATTGTATGCATAATTTTAGAACATTCACAGAATTGGAGAGTTGCCATGTGTGTGTGTGTGTGTGTGCGCGAGTGTGTGAGGACATACGTGCACACACACATAAAGTGATAAGCCTGCTGACAAATCTTGTTTAATGGTTACAGCTATTAAATATTTGAAGGTTAACTGTCCTTTCTGTGATTACTAAATAAAAATGCAAATCAATCAAAAAAAGCAGTTTATAGGTGACAGCCTCTATTTCTCAGAGGGGAAAAAACTCCTCCAGCGACTGGGCCGCCTCATCAGCTCGCTATCATTTCAGCAGAGCTACACAACCTCCTTGTATTACAGAGAAAGAAAAGACGTAGTCCTCAGTGTCTGTCCTCAATGCTATCAGTCTTTTTTTAACACGGCTTACTTTACTAGACTCACTTTAAAGGAATAAGTGAGAAACAAATGAGAAATGAGGAATAAATGAGAAACAATTAGCGGAGGATAACCCTTAAAAATCATTTACACTCGCTTTTTTAGTTTTGTGAGAAAGCTGTGAAGCTAATTCTTCTTCCTAAAAGTAAATATATACAGTGTAGCTAAAATCAGTACCCTAAAGCAGCTTTATTAGCACGCAAGGGGATATATATATATAAAATATAACAAACATATAAACACAGAAAAACAAAATGTGGCAATGTCAGTTTTTTCCCTCAGTCGTACAGCCCTACTTTAAATGCTTCACACTAAGGGAAAACGTTTGACTATGGGCTGCACGATTAGGAAAAAAAAAATTGACATTGCGATATTTTTTTTCTGCGATATGAAACAATTTTACCAGATGATTTTAAATAGCTTTATTTGAATAGAATTTATTATTTTAGAATGATTGTGATGATTTTGTAAGGAAGTGAACCTGCATAAAATATAATAAACAAATGATATTTATAGATAATTACAATAGAACAAAGATGTAAATGAAATGAACAGTGATTTATGTTTTGCTGGAGATTCACATACCGAGATGAAATAATTAATTGAAAAATCAGACTGTACAGTCTACACTGTGGAAATTAGGTATGATTAATCTTTGTTAAAGCTGCAAAGGCGATTGTTTCCTGCGCCTGAATGCTTTAAACTTGTTTCACTTGAACTTTCAACTTTCACTCGATTATTAAACCATGCAATGAATCCACAAATGGCATGTGTTCTTAACTTTCACGTTCCACATCCTGATTGTTGCAGATTAAGAGAAAACATTCTCAGAACGTTGTACTTGAAACGTCTTTATGACGATATTCGTTCTGAGAACGACACAATAAAAAAAAAAAAAAAAAAAAACGTTCTACCAAACATTTTTGAATTTTTGGATGATGAGCAGTCATCCAAATCTCTCTCTCTCTCTCTCTCTCTCTCTCTCTCTCTCCTTTACTATTTCTTTCTTTCTCTCTCTTTCACCATTCTCTCTCTCTCTCTCTCTCTCTCTCTCTCTCTCTCACACACCATTCCTCTTCTCTAATCACTCCTTCTCTCTTCCCTTTCTCTACCGCTCTCTGCTCTCCTCTCCTCCTCTCTCTTTCTCTCGCTCCCACTATTTTCTCTCTCTCTCTCCTCTTCTCACCATTTCCCATTCTCTCTCTCTCTCTCTCTTTCCTCTCTCTCTCTCTCTCTCTCTCTCCTTTACTATTTCTCTCTCTCTCTCTCTTTCACCATTCTCTCTCTCTCTCTCTCTTCTCCTCTCTTTTTCTTACACTCTCTCTTCCTCCTACTTCTGCTCCCTCTTTCTCCCTTCATTTCCTAAAATTTAAAACTGCACCTTTGGTGGAAAACCAACCCCATTTTTTTTTTTTTTAGGTGAGCAAAAGTATTGTACAAAATCGTCGTAAAATAAATGTCTCTTAAGTTCTGATTGTAGAGCTGATGACCCTCTGACATCATAACAGCGTTCTGCTTTCCTAAGCTTTTGACACTACCTTTACCATGCTTGACTTATGAGGTCATATGTTTTAGATCATGAACAGGTCTTTTTTCACACTTTTGGTCTTTTCATCACTGTGGGAAAGGTTAATCTTGGTTTAAGACCTTTTGTAGCTTTTTTCCGATCTGGTGTTCTGATTCTTGCCACTGATGAATGGTTAGGATCTTATGACCTCTGTGTTTCTGTCGTCAAGTCTTCCTAGCGGTTTGCTGGTGCTGTTACTTTTGGATCTTTGTTTGGGGGAAGGGTTTGGTTGTAGCTCTTACAGTGTTTTTTGTTATCGTCTGCCGTTGAAACGAAAGGTTTTCAAATTGTTCAACAAATCGGACGGTCTATCAATCAATTATTACTCATCTTTTCATCTCGAACCCGAATGTTTTCAGTGTGTGTAACCAAAACAAAAAATTGGCTGTTCCAATACTTTTTGTAAAGGTCTGCAGATGCACAGTTTTGCAGTTATAACACTGTAGCTACACTAGACTTGTAACAGCATTACAAAATTAATTACATTTATTTCCAAACATGTGCTTTATGGGTTGATTCAACCACATATCATAACATTATTATTAAAAAAATAACTAAATATTAAACCATCCCATATAAAAATAATTACTTTATATTTATAAATTATATTCAAAAATGCACTGCAATAATATATTGGGGGGTGTTTTTATTTTTTCCTGTTTAAGATCTGCAGTATTATAATTATATATAATTGTTTTATTATGTAAAATTAATTTAAAATTTACCACAAACATAGTGCAGCGACTGGCTGCGTGCAACACACATGCTGACGGAGAAGCTTTCGGTCGTGTGTGACGCAAATGGATATAGAAACGTGTCAAACTTTACGCAGTGTAGAGAACTGAGAAACAAAGTGCAAACAGAAACTGATGAAAAAAGATAAGGGACCAAGTACATGCATGTGATCAGCACAAGGGTCCTAAAACTACCACCCTGACGTTTTAACCAGCCCTCTGATCAATGCCAGAGACTTCCAGCTTTATTTTCTGATAGAATACAGTTAAGGAACAGGCACATGCTCATTAGACTCAAGCAGGGTGAACTTTAGTACACAAAATATAAACAATGGGTAAATACACACTTGGTAATGCTAGGCTAGGCTAAACAGGGTCATTAAGACTCTGCAGAATGTGTCCGTAAAGGTGAGATTTTATAGGAAAGTTCATTTGAAATGTATTTTTACTCCTAAAATATCCGTATTTCAGAGACAAATAAAATGATTGAACAGTTGGGAAAAAGAAAAGTTGATTCAGAATAAAGAAAATTTAACCAAAAGTGAACAAGTAACTATTTTTTGTACAATGCAAAGAAATGACTATTTGTCTCATCTGTAATTTATTATTATGTTTTTTTATTCCGTACATCTCTTGAAAATGATCAGAAAATGATTACTAATGATCATTTGTCTTTACAGTCATTACAAACAAGTCATTCAAAATCATCCAAAAATCTCCACAATACTGGTAGTCACTCTGCCCACAGCCACCTTTGTGGACCCATTGCTCAGCAGATCCGAAAAGGCAGCGTGAATTCCTTTCAAATACTTTTATCATTATATATTCTTTTTCTCTGAACTGTATTGGTATAACTTAGATTCATATATTTGTAAAAGAGTTTAAAATCAGTGCTAAAGTAATAAATCTGATCACTTATACCATATAGCATCATATAGCCTAAAAAAAGTCCCTTAAAATCTTTAGCTGTGCCCATGACACACAAACACTTTTCTGCCTGTAGGAAGTATAGTGAAGGGCTTTAAACTCTATTAGCAGAACGCTGCAGGCGGTTACGCCTGGTTTACACTTCTGTGTATAGTGTGTGGGAGCATGTGAGGGTGTTTGGGGTGTGAGGTTATCCCACTTTCTGCCTTTATACCTGCAAAGTAATCCGAATTTGGACAACTCCAAAAAAAAGTTTAAAGGTCTTTCAAAGCACATCAGGCAATATTTTCAGTCACAACAAAACAAATGTTTAAACTTAAAAATCGTACAATTTTACGCATTAAATGAGCTCATTTCAAATTTGATTCCTGCTACAGGTCGTTGTTTTCTTGTTTGTTTATCTATTTTTGGCGCTTTTTGCCTTTATTAGGACAGAATCCAACCCGGGTCGCCGCGCAAGATCTTGAGCATCTGGGTTCCGGCGCCTTGACCCACTGCACTACGGTGCTGGCCTGCTACAGGTCTTTAAATGTTGGCACGGAAGCAAAAAAGGGCTGAAAGGAGCAATACATTTTAGAAAAAATTCAGCTGGAAGAACATTTAGCAAATAATTAAGTTAATTAACATGAGGTCTGTAGCATGATTAGCTATAAAAGGGATGTTTTAGAGATGCAGATGTAAAGATGAATGATGAGTCTCTCCAGTCTGTGTAAGAGTGCGTAAAAAAAATTGTGCAACGTTTCTCAATGTCTGATTGCAAAGACTTTACAAATCACATCATCTACAGCACATAACATCATTAAAGATGTAAATTTGAACAAATCTTTATTGTGATATTGGCGAGAATGAGTCGATTCATTCAGTCGTGCTCTTTATGGCTCAGACTGTATTGGTTAAGTTGATGGGAATGGCATGTGATGAACAAACACCTCAAACCCAAAGACTTTTCAGATAAGAGGTGAGGTGAGCTAATCATAGACTGAAGACCCAGATAAACAATGAATTAACCTTTTCTGTTTTTTATAGCATTATAGTTTTGTATTGTTTGTAGTGTGATCGAGGTTTGTGTAAGTAGTGGATGTGTTAGAAAAATTAACACATAATATTTTAATTATATTTTGCTAAAATGAACGAAATGACATGAAAAAAAGATTAGTTTATTTAGCTGAACGAGACTCAAAGGTCCGAGTCGGTAAAATGAGCCGAACTTCCCAATTTCTGAGTTAATTTACTAGTCGTAGTCGGCTTAGAAATGAAATTCTACTATTAGTAGAATTATTCTATCTTCCTTAAACCACTGATCCTGTTTACTATAAAAGTATATTTCATATACTATAATAACTAAATCTGTATTTTCTTTTTCTTTTTCAAACACTATGTTGAGTCTATAACTGTATTTTAAGACTGATACTAAAAAAAATAAAGATGAAGATGTCTGTAATTAGTGGCTGTAATTAGTGAGCTTTCGCTTAATATAATTCACATAAAAATGATATGAGAAATGAACCTGAAGTGCTGCAGAAAAAAAGGTAAAAGGTTCCAGAAATGGATTTAAACACCAATCGCTTCTAAGTTTATAATTAAAGTCGAGCAGATATTATAAGCCTGGGGAAAAAAAACGAGTCTATTATCTAATAAAGACAATGTTATTAATTATAGGCCCTGTTACCTGTACTGCATGACTGGTAATATGAACAATTAAAGTTAAATTAAGTAAAATCAAGCTGCCAAATTGGAATAAAGTTGTGGGGTTTTTTTTTTTATCTAGTGTGTTCATGTTCATGTTCATGTTTTTGTTTTTAATTGTCAACTGCATTTTCGTTATTGTAACGGTTTTACCAGTTTTCACAGCTGACGGCCCAAAACCCTACTAACTATTCCGTCTGCATTTTCTGCCCACAAATCTGAGGGTGAAGCTGATGGACTAAAGATGTGTGGTTTTTAAAATAAGAGTTTTTGGAATCTGTCCTATTATTAATTTTGTTACAGTGTTTGTTTGGGTTTTTTTTTTTTATTTGTACAGATGTTTGGTGACAATTTGTACGATAAAATGCTCAGGCACACTACAGCTATCAAAATTTATACAGATAAGAATACAAAAAATTTTAACAGTGGAAAAAAAATTGATTATAACAAAATATAATAAGAAATGAATAGTAATAATTATAAGTATATACAATATAGAGTGTATGTGCAGATCTATTTATAGTTCAGCATATTGGCAATTAAAACATTTACACAGTATGTTTTTTAATGTTATATGTTTTCTATATGTCGATTAAGCAAATAGTTTTTTATTATATGTTTTAGTTGTTCCAATTAGAGGTCCAAGCTATAAGTAAGCATAAAGACAGAGCTTTTGTGTTTATTCAGTGGAAATTGTAGAAACATCAGTCTTATTGTAAAACTAAATCATTTCTGGAAATACATTTATAAATAAAGGGACATTTTTTGAAAACAAAAGTTTTGGGTTTTCTAACTCAGAGTCTTTGTTGTCTCTGGTTTAATTACAGGGGTTATGTTACTATCTAATTAGAGGAGTCATCTGGCATGAATAGAGAAGCACAGCGAGATACCTTTGCTATTTCCCAATGATAATAATTCCGGTAATATTTACATATTCTGGTTTGCAGTCCACTACGGTAATTTTTTAAATAATTCGGTAACTGTAATGAGTTCATTTGCAGTGAACAGTGTAATGAGTTTATTTACAAGGTGCAACATACAAAACCAAGAACTGTGAACCACATGACTAAATAAACCGATCACAAAATGACACATACAGACAAGGGAAACATGACATACCACTAGTCAATAAATAAGTTTGTTTCTGTTAAAGTGTCCTATAATTTAGAAATCGAGTTCGAAACCTGAGGAAAAAAAAAAAAAAACTTTGACCAATCAGATCCATTTGTGTGCTCATGTATATAGATTAAAACAGATTTAAGCTCATTTTTTACAATGCCTAGGTATGTAGCAGTTTTAAAAAATGGTCTATCGTCTGCTTTTGCCCTCCTGATTGGTAGCCACCGTGTGACCGCAGAGACCTAACTTAAGTAGGTGATTCAGCCATGATTACATTCGAGAGAATATGTGGGAAAAGTCACACTGTGTGTATATGCTTATGGAGGCAGTGGGACTCTAAGAGGCGGTGAGTGCCTGAATCCGATGAGAATTTTAAATGCAAACTGGAATGACATTTAAACTGCTAGAAAAATATACAGCAGAAAAACATTTCTATTCTTGAATAATTTCGGCAGTATACAACAGTGGAGGAAAGAATACTGAACATTTCTCCTTAAGTAAAATTATTGCTACCTAAAAAAGAATAATGTGTGTGTATATATATATAAAGTAAGAGTAAATACGGATTGGGTTAAAAAAATGCACTACAAAATGCTTCAGTGTGTAAAATGTGATTTAAAACAATTTAAGTGCAAGATGATACAATGATTTATGGGTTGTTTTCTGTGCTGCACAGGCAGAGAGCTACAGAAGTTGGGGACGTTGTAGCTTAGTGATTAAGGTGTTGGACTGATACCAGAAAGACTGGGGTTCGATTCCCAGCACCACCAAGCCACCACTGTGGGTCCCTGAGCAAGGCAAGTCTTTCACCCCCAGTTGCTCAGTTGTAAATGTAAGTCGCTCTGGATGAGGGTGTCTGCTGTAAATGTACAGAACCTCTTATAGTGGGCAAACTTGGTTTGTCTTTTTATGTCTTTTGTTTAAACTGATTATAAATATATACAAAAATGTCCAAATATCTTCATAAATACAGTCGGTTTTGTGTTGGTAAAAGTGAACAATTGAAAAATAAAATGCACTAATTTGTTCTTATTTTATTACCATTCACTCTGTGCCTTTATTAATGTTTAAAATATATAATTTAGGCAATTTTTTTTGTTTTATTTTTGGTAAAATCATAAGCTAATGTTTCTTAAGTAAATTATTCTATGGTCTAATTTTTCTTCAGTGGTATTCAGCTGCGACAGTTTAAATATGTTTGATATGGGGTTTTTTTGGCTTATTAAAATAAGAAAAAAATTATAAGAATCATTAAAAATCCTAATAAATAGAACGGAAATAAAATCGCTGTAATTCGGACGATGCCAAAACTCAGAACGAAGTTTCAGACAGTAAAAAAAAATAACTAAACAAATAAGTTTTATAAACAACAAAAAACATGACATTTATATAATCCCTCAACAAATAATTCACGCCTTAAAAGCAAATCAATTATGGCTTTTTTAAGGAAAAAAACTAATTTACATAAATGTGTTAAAAAGCAAAGTTGAATATATATATATATATATATATATATATATATATATATACATACATACAGTATAAATAAAGAAAACATTAAAAATGAAATACTGTAATCGAAATACTGAAATACTGTATCGAAGTATTTGTAATTAGTTATTTTCCACCACTGGTATAAAGTGCTTCGTTCTGTGCAAACATTTTGGTATGTGCAAAAAAAAGATTGAAATAATGTAATTAATCTATAAAAATCCAATATGGACACTGTCAAAAAGGCAGATACAGTTCAATAATTAGCTTTTTGTTTATTCATACTTAGCAAACCAGAAAGAAAAGTAAGATGATAAGGATGAGGAAGAAACCTTGGGAAAAACCAGACTTATATAAGGCGCCATCTTCATCTGAGTGACACCTGATAAAGTGAATTAATATATAATTGTGTGAGACAGATAAGACCTTACAGGAGTGTGTGAATTGGCCCTGATTGCCTTAAGGAAAAAAATCTGGAGAGATACACAAAACAAAACAATTAAATTTGACACTTGCTGGTTTACGGTGTGCAGTAAAAGCTTCCGGGTTAAGAAAAACCTGGCAACCACAAAGAAGTAAATTAGCCGCTATTGTTCTGTGTAATCTTGATTGGCAACCCAAAAAATCTACTACGGCGTCTGTTGAAACCATCTCTGCATGTAAATGTTCCTGCATAAATCTTAAGGTGCTGATTTAAAATGTGGTCTTAAAAAGCAATTTAAACAGTTATTTAATTCGCAAATGAAGAAAAATATTTTAGATTTAAAAAAACTGCCAAACGTGCCTGTCTGTGCCTTTTTATACGCTCACAGTTTTCGCTTTTCACCAACAATTAAAGCTGAAATGAGCGATTAGCTATGCAATTTCCAACTTCACAGCCTGTAAGAAGTGCATGCAACACCTTTCCGGAATATCCCTTAACACACTACCTGCTCTTAGCACTACAGATAAAATTAGACTTTTTTATTTTTAGTGCAAGTCAGCAAGATCCCTGATCCCAAGCTTCTCTCCCACAATCCCTCAGTATGTGTGCAGAGACGGCCGTTGGGACTCTGTGAGGCTGCAGTCGCCCGAATCAGATGAGGCAAAGAGGAGACTGAAGTGAAGAGACATGTCAGGAACATATTCAAATATTCATAGGGACGAAATAGGAACTTTGACTTGTGTGTTTATGCTAATGATTTGTAGTATAGAAGAAGCAACACACGCATTTATAGGTTTTTGGAATTCATGGTTATAATTTTTGACTTGCAAAGGACAAAGATGGACATTGTTTATACAGATGTGGACTGTAGTAGCAAGCATGGTGTTTTCATTACGGAATAATAAAAGCTGGTGCGAGTTAAATGTTGTAAAGTGCGTAAAAAATTCTTATGAACAACAAGAAAATTCCGGAAACTTGGTTTTGGCCAAAATTCAGTTCATCTACCTACCATATACATATACAAATATATTATTAAAGGAATATGTACAACAGATTTGACCAAAATGATATTAAACATTATTAAAATTAGCCTAGTGTCTAAAAAGACTTCCCTCTTTAATATGTACTCCAGGGTTCATTGTATCATATCGTCTCTTCTAAGTTAATAATCATTGACCAACTAAGTGAAGGCGTCTCCCAGTTAGTGTCAAACATGACCAGCTTTAGCAGAATAAAGTACAACGGGGCTAAAGGCATGCCTAAAATAATATTTCCTCTTTACTATTCTAATAATTATTGTGTGTGTGTGTGTGTACCCAATATATATCTATATCTTCCCTCTAAACCCTCTTCAAATGTTTGGACATTTTCTGTTCATTTTAATTTAATAAATAAAATAATTGACTTGAACAATAAATTCAATAGAAATGTAAATTTCAGTAGTATTTTTTTAGCAACTTTTAGCAAAATCATGTTAGATTTTCAATATATAATAGTTAAAACATATTTCACAAGTAAACCTATAAAATATTTTTACCCATTTAAATTCTAAACTTTTTTATTTACACATTAAAATATTTTGTATTTGTATTCTGTATTTTTCTAAATATTTATTGTATATTTACTCGATGTATTTTTTATGTATTTTGGGCATTTTTGCTTTTATTTATAGGACAGGCGATAGACTGGAAGTGGGGTGGGTAAGGGGAAAAATGCTGCAAGATCTGGAAATGTCCCTGAGCCGGGAATAGAACTCCACAAGGCTACAACCTCGACTGCTGGTTGATTATTAATTAGGTAATACATTTCTTTTAAAAATATTGAGCAGTCGAGCAGAAGCATGTTGTTAACAAATACAAAAGTGTTTCAGCAGATTTACGATTACCTCAGGCTTGAGGCTAAATGCTCAGGATGGGACAGTTGCTCTTTTTACCCTAAAAAACAGACTATCTACATAAGCAAAGCTGGGGGTGTTGAGTGCTTGAGGTGTCCGACATTCCCCATCTTTTTTTTTCCAATTTGAATAAGTCATCTTAAGTCTGAGTTTTTGGAATGCTCTACTTCTTCTTGTAATTTTCCACATAAACACACTGCTGATATGCTGCCTCCCAAATCACATACCTGCATAGTTACTACATTAAAGTTAGTATTTACTTCCTGACTGTTAAAAAAGTATCTTCTATATAGCATGAGTATGTTTGATTAAGAGTATGATTATAAAGTATAAATGATGAGCAAAATGTGCACTGGGCTTTCTTAGACCTACTACATCCGCCATGTTGATCGTGTCATGTGACATATGTTCTTCCTTTATTTTTAGAAATATATCTGTGTCGTAATAAGGAAAATAATGAATATATATACACTGCGGAACATGGCGGATGTAGTACGTCTAAGAAATATATATTCATTATTATTTTATATTTATATATAAAATATATTTATTTTTTATATATTATTTTCATTAATAATAAATGCTACAAAGAACTGCAAACAAAGAAACATTTTTAAAGAAATATCTTAAATATTTTCTGAAGATTAGCTGGTTAAGTTCTTCAGGAGACTTTGTTACCTTTGTTTCTGTTTTCAGAAGTCAAACCTGTCTGCCTTCATTACGTTGTGTTGTTTAAAAGATGTGTTAGGTATTGTGTTGCATTCTTTGCTGACATTTAAACAAGTTTTTTTTTTTTTTTACTGTAACATTCAATTCTTAATTGTCTTTAGAACAGAAATAACAAACACTGCTGCTCTGACATTTTAAAGCCATCTTTTTCTAAAGTTTGTGCGATTTCTTTGTGCGATTGTTGTTTGTCAGACATTATGAATATGGTCCCAATGTCACACTGTAGGATCTCAGTTGTTATAATGTCAGACTGACGCATCAAAATCGAACACACATTAAAAAAAACGCCTAAGTTTTACCTCATCAATCCATGACATGTTCTGTAACCCACATTTTCTTAAGCTAGCTAGCACCAAACAAACAGCAAAAAGGACACGCCATACAAACACTCATTTTTCCTCTATAAGTCAATAAGTTTTTGCTGTATTATCCACTGAACTTGTTTAAACATTTCCCAGGGGTGGTTTGTAGTTGTTGTGCTAATTACATCATTAGGTTTGGCTCTCCTGTTGGTTCTTGGTTTGACAGTTGTCGTAAAAGTCACACTGCAGGGGCTGATGCGGGGTGTAGTAGGTTAAGGCGTCGGCACTCACATGTACTGTGTCTGAAATCTTCTCACACTGCCAATATTTCACCAGAAGAAAAAAACTTATTTAAACACATATCAATTGGCTGTCCGTGAACAAACTAGCCATTAAAATCAACAGTATCCCCTGCAGCATTTACTTGTTCTTTCCGTGTGTTTGTGTGGGTTTACTCCGGGTTTCCTCCCACAGTCCGAAAAACATGTATGTTTGGTTGATCTTGGTGATTCTGAATTGCCCATAAGCGTAAGTGTGAGTGTGTGCGTGGCCCTGTGATTGACTGGCGACCTGTCCAGGGTGTCCCCCTCCTACCTTTCACCCAATGACAGCTGTGATAGACTCCAGCAGATCACTGTGACCTTGATTAGGAATAAGCGGGTATAAACAACGGATGGATTTTAGGGGTATTTTAGAATGTTGTAATTTGTTTAAGACAAACAAATTGTGGCGAAAATCGCACAGTGGAAGGACGACTTTAAGGTGTCTAAACATCTAAGGTGAAACAAATTTTAAAAATATTATCTAAAGACAATTATTTTGTCACTTTCACTGTAACGTGTTGTTGGAAATGTTCAAATTTGACCTTGGGGAGATTTTGCTCAGGCCACCACACATTTCTTGCAACAGACCACAACAAACTTCTGCATCTCACCTCTTCTTTAAGTCAAAGATTCAACGATGAACCTAAAAGAAAATAAATTAGACTTGACGAAAATATTTTACAGAACCGTATTTGTTTTGAACCTGTATAATCTGTCCCGAGTCTCAGGCTTTTGGACTGAGGTGTTTACTCAGTTTTTCTACTTGCTAATCTGTATTTTACCTGACACATAAACTCATATTTAAACCGGTAAATCCATCAGTCGTGGCCTTTCCGTAACGCCTTCTAAATATGTATGATTTAAAAGTGTGTTACCTTTTTTCTATTTGTTGTGCATGGAATTTGGAGTTATGGAACTGCTTAGGGTTAGAAAAGCTAGAGTTCTCCTTTATCACATTTAAAAAACGAAGCGTTCCGCATCATAAGCAATAAGTAACATGGTGGGACCGTGCATGATAGACTGAATGCCTCAAAAGAATTCGTTATACCGCGGAACCCCAATGTCGCTACAGACGCTGCTGACACCCACCCGAAGCCACGCTGTCATTTCTACATCTGAGTGTAAGAATGTTTACTGTATTGAGGAGGCGAATGTCAGTCTGTCAGAGATTAGCCGCGTGGTGCGAAAGCTGATAAAGAGAGAGTGAGCTCAGTGTGAGAAAGCACACAAGCAGTGAACTGAGATGTGTGAGGGAGACAGAGAGAGAGAGAGAGAGAGAGAGAGAGAGAGAGAGGCATAGCGTTGGCTAGTGAACATCATTAGGTTCAATCTGTACCTGACCGCTTTGACAAAGTGATAGTTAGTCCCTCTCTGTCTGTCTGGAAGCTGTTTATTCGGCCATCTGTGCCCCTCCCCCGCCCCTGTCAGTGCTATCAATCTGTATTCCTCTACTCGCTCTTCCACATAACCTTTCGAATTAAAGCCGATTTCCCCATATGCTTTATAGCCAAGGATGTCCTGGGAGCATTATTTCCGAGGCAATAACCCCTGACTCAGTCAGCTCCATCTCTGCCTCTCCATCTATCTGGCTTTCATCTTCATCTTTCCTGCTCTTTCTCTCGCTCTCTCTCTCTCTTGGCTGCCATGGAGGGCGGCAGTGTTGGGCCATAAGGGGGAAAAAAAATCCATTCAATTTTCTCACTAATCGTTTACAGCAGGGCACTGAAACAGAGCAGGAACATAATCACTGACAAAGCCTTCCATCTATACTCTTTTCTTCTCTTTCATTCTCTTTCTTATTCTCTCTCTCTCTCACTCTCTTTCTCTCTCTCTCTCTCTCGCTGTCTTTCTGCATGTGATTCTGAGGTCTGGCCAGTGGCACGTGGGTTATAACTTCCGCTTAGACCTACACGCTGCTCTGTGCCCCATGGTGTAGAAAAGACTGGCGGCGAATAAGGCTTCGATTTTGTGTCAGACGAAAGAGGCCGCCTTTACAATCGTAGGCCGAGTAAATAAGGTTCGATTTCTAATTCTCGACAGATGAGAGTATATCCACGCACGTACTCGCCTTCATATCCACCGCAGATCCCTGCAAATCCTCACCAAGCTTTACTGTCTGTCATAATACACCAGCGCTGTGGAAATGAGATGGGTGAATAGGGTCTAGGGATGCAGGAGTTCCTACCTTCATTCCGTGTGTGTGTGTGTGTGTGTGTGTGTGTGTGTGTGTGTGTGTGTGTGTGTGTGTGTGTGTGTGTGTGTGTGACAGTTTGGAGGAAAATCAGCTACCAGCTGTTTCAGCTGTACAGCTCAGAATAACAAGCTACATCAACCTGTGTGTGTGTGTGTGTGTGTGGTGTGTGTGTGTGTGTGTGTGTGTGGAGGACCATAAGAGATAAGATTGCTTGTGAGTAATGTACCCTGAACATCTGATCATTATTAATTTGATTATGTTTATGTGTCCGTAGATATGTGTGTTTGTGTGTGTGTGTGTGTGTGTGTGTGTGTGTGTGTGTAGACGAGCGAAAGAGATAAGGTAGCTTGAAAGTAAAGTACCTAGATCGTTATTAATATGATTACGCCTAGGTGTCCCTGCATAAGTGTGTGTGTGTGTGACAAAATTGTTTGTGACTAAATTATACTGATCACTATAAATGTAATCATGTCTGGGAGAGAGAGAGAGAAACCGAGAGAGAGAGAGAGAAACCGAGAGAGAGAGAGAATTTTTAGAGGACAGAACGAGTAATGTTATGTGATCCTTATTAATGTGCCAATGCTTATGTGCCTATGGAAACCTGTGTGTGTGTGTGTGTGTCTAAGAAAAAAACAGAAATTAGATAGTTATTGACTAAATACCCTTGATTACTATTTATGTGATTATGTGTGTCCATGCATGACTGTGTGTGTGTGTCTGTGTTTAGGGGAAAATAGATAAGATTGTTTGTAAGGAAATTATCCTGATCACTGTTCATGTGATTTTACTGATGCGCTCATGCATAAGTGCGTGTGTGTGAGGTGTGTGTGTGTGTAGGAAAGAAAGATATAAGACTGTAAGTGAATTACCTTGATCACTGTCGGTGTCATTATGTGTTCATGCATGCATGTGTGTGTGGGAAAGAAAGATATAGGATTGTGAGTGAATTACCCTGATCACTGTCAGTGTAATTATGTGTCCGTGTGTGTGTGTATGGGTGGGTGGGTGATTACTCTGTAATGTAATTGTCTTGTAAGGCCGTGACACTGAGAGCAGAGGCTGGTGGTAATGATGTGGAATTGTGTTGCAGTGGCTGCCGAGCGGAGCATGAAAAGCTCGTTTAAAAAGCAATTCCTGCTGGTGGAACCGCACTTAAATTGTTTTATTATTTCATTAGAGGCTCCCGTTTGGATCTTAATGTCTAGGCCGTTTCGAAATGCATGTAAAAGGCGAGAATGAGCGAATATACACTACGATACGGTAAAGAAGGAGGCGCTCGTCTGTGCTGTCTGATGGTCTACAGCAATTAGACATGCACCTTCATTCAATTTGGGGTGTTTGAGATTTCTTCGTTTCTACTTTTTCTCTGATTCTTAGTTTGAGACGTCGATTGGAAAGTCGCAGAAATTGATTTTCACATTCGCAGTATTACGAATAAACCCGTGTGTAGTTCATGCCTCTGAGGGTGCAGGGTTTTAGACTATAGTATGAAAAGTTGACATGCCTTGAAAAGTAATTTGAAACATGTTTCATTACATTACTTACATTTAGCAACTTGAAGGTGCAGTGCAGCACTTCTTAAAAAATGCTAACTCTAGTCTGAATGTCCTGAAAGTGTATGTCCTAATCCACGCCTCCTGAACTGTCAGCAAACTACACGACTAGAGACAACATAACTACATCATGTGTTAAACACCACTGAAACTTTAGTAACAGTGCTAAAATACCAAAGCTGAAACTAGTACCTGATTACACGCTGCTGTTGTAGTTACAATAATTCGTAAAGTGGCACAAACTACATAAACTATGAGTTACTATCAATTAAAACACACCAAAATCTAATCACATCATATTCCTACCTGTCCAAAAGAAATACTGCAACCATGACATCATCCTGTAGTCAACTCCAACATGGAAACGCAACACAGATATTTCACGTATTTTTTTTTCGCTTTGTTATAATCCAATCTTTTTTTGAATGTGCTAATGTTTTATCCTGTCCATGCGAACAGGGTGCACAGAGTTATGCACATACACACAGGCAGGTAGGACAGCCTATCCTAATATTCGGACTGAACATTTCGATTGGATGAACACGGAGGTGAAAAGACTAACAACAAAAATATGTTTCTGCAGAAAATCACCTATTGTAGCTTTAATCTCAATATTTTAAAATACTTAAGGTTTGTTACACAAAGAAACATATTAACTTGATGTATTGTTTTTATGTTTACTCCCACAAATCTACTAATTGTAGGGTTTTGTTTTGCATCCGTTTTTCACAGCATTTCTAGAAAAAAATTAAGGCAACCTTAAAAACAGCATTTTAAAAGTACCAACAAAAAAAGCAATATTTATTAATGTTATCTTAATGCAATTCAAGTGCTTATAATTTATACCATCTCCAAACTGTTGACATTATTATAAATAAATATAAATTATACTACTAATTGCTTTAAAAGTAACTATAACAAGATGCGGCTCTTCCCTTACTTTACCACACAAATCACCACATTTTACTTCGTTATTATCTGTAACTGCAAAACTCTTTTACGAAACTGAGAGACAACGTTAAAATAAACGGACGAAAAGCAACAATAAAAGAACGAACTATAAAAGGGAAAATGAAGTAAGCACTGAAATAAACATCTAATAGCAGGCTGGTGTTTTGCCGCTTCAATGCTGCGAGAAGAATCCTGGTTGTAATGATGTCATTAATCACGGCAAATACGGGTTTATTTAACAACTTGGCTTCTGGCATCATTACTCTATGGCTTATAAAATAGCACTTGCTGCTGCACATCGAACAGTATGAGGCTTATACAGAGGTGTGTATAGTGTCCTGATCTACGGCTAGTGATTAGTTAGAATGCTTAAATAAATATTAAATAATAATAAAGTCGTCAGGGTCCAGGCTGAATTATTACAATTTTAATTCACTATATTTAAGATGTTCAATTAATTTACCCATATATTCATTTCTGTAGCAATTAATCTACCCAGATTAACATATGGTGTTTACAAAAACCTGGGCCACAAGAAGGGGGGGGGGACCATAGACAAGGTATTATGCCATCATAGGCCACAATAACAAACATGTATAGCTGCATTTACACACTGAATCCAATTTAGAGATGCCAGTCAACCTACAACACGTCTTTGGACTGCAGGAGGAAATGCAGAGCAGAGGTCAGAATTAAAGCCACAACCCCACTCAAAGGGATAAAGCAAACTAGTAATATCAATGCTTTTATATTAGGGATATTGCTGGAATTGTAATATAATAATTACAAAGTGTGACATTTTTTTTTATTAACGATTAAATCAGAAAGACAAAGTTAAAATAAAATAAAATGTTTTATTTCATTATATGACAAAATTTATATTAAGTGCATAAAATTTCAGTGGTTCCCAAACATTTTTCTGCCCCGCCCCTATTCTTAAGAATAAAACAATTTCAACGTTCATCTACACATGTGGCAAGTAGCCATATAATAAGCAAGATAATTTCACGCACATTTCTTTCTACATACAATTGTAAGGATACGCCGAAATAAAAATGATTGGCCAACACTGAAACCGAGAATGCTATTTATTATTTTTATAAAATAATATTGTAAGACTTTTTTTTATTTAATTTAAGAATTTTATGATATTTAATTTAAAAACCACAAGCACCAGATATTGAAGATGAATTAATTAAAAATTTTTTAGTGAGACCATAGAGTAGTTCTTAAGTAGTTCTTAAGTAGTTCTGAACCAATTTGGTTTGATTAACTACAAACTACTCTATTTCATAGAAATTAGCTTCTGGTGTAATTATATTGATAGATATAACAAAAAGGTTAAAAGACTTACCTCAGATGTCACCAATAACACAATTGTCCTTGTTTAATTTAATAAGTGTTTGATGTTTTGTTATATAAATACTGTACATGGTCTAACTATCTAGAATGCTTTATTTCTGTGTTCAATGCTTTTACCGCTATGTATATAATAGCTGTTCCACATGGTTATAGGAGCGGTTAATTTAACTAAGTTTTCGTAAGCGCGGCTGGCTTGATCTTAGTGAATATTGAGGGGAGCATCACAACCTGCAGTAATGACGGTTAGGGCGCTTTGAACACTGCTGGGCAGTGCGGCACGACATGACACACTGGCCTTTCCATGCTTCTTCTTAATTTTCACTACGTGCCTCCCAATCAGGGAACCACTAAATTAAAAACTAAGTATACGTCTTAAAATTGCCCTTAAAATTTAATTGAATATTAATTTACAGTATATATAAACTTTATTACGGTAAATTTTATTTCTGGTCCTAAAACTGAAATAACGTTTAGAGTAGATAATTAACAAATTTTGAACATCCATAAATGATAATGCATTTCTAATGCTAATGTTTTAAATGAAATAATAAATGTTTCAATACAATTTATGTACCGTTTAACCACTTAATGTTTTTTTATAATGGTATGAAATAAAAGGCACATAAAACGCTATCACTGAGTATAAAACAAAATCATCCCCTCTTCTCACGCTATTTTCAAAGTGTTTTCCGGAATAATATTCTGTGTGTTTATAATGCATCACTCACAGGTGACTGCTGCGCACATTAAAGTGAATTTTTAGCCCGCAGCACAATTGCTTCACTTCCAATCATCACCTCGCTTTATAAATGTGTGTGAGGAATCACAAGCAAGGATATGCCTCATTTATCGACACATTAAACCCAAGGACAGGCTTGGTAGGGTGAAAAATAATACACAGAAATCGCAAGCGACCGCGCGTGAACAAAATGTAAAAAATAACCGTAGGCACCGGAAGAATTACAGGACAAAAATATTTAGATGCACGTTGTTTGATTTTCTAGAGTGTACTGGCGTGTGCATTTCGGGGAATATATATCGGCACAGAAAGACCCAAACTTTATGGTTAACTTCAGCGCAAAGTTTATCTAAATATCTGATTTTCTAATCATGTCGCAATCAATTCTTGGACCATCATTATCATGAGATCACTTGTGAAATATCGGACAGGAATGTGAACTTTGACTTAATTAAAATCATACCTCCATCAGGCACTTAGAGCTTGTGTGCATTTATCTAATTATCCAATCAGTAGACAGTGTTGCGGATTTTAGGTTAATAAAATGAAAAAAATAATCAACATAATATCCAATTTGGTTAAAACTTTGAATGTACAGTACACCAAATACTAATAATAGATTAAAGATTTAAGACTTTTTTTTACATTGTTGTGTGTACTAAAGGCATCTGTTGCACCATACAAAAAGTCTTAGCTTTGTAAATCCCCCAGCAGTCAATGACATAAATAAAGAGCATAAGAAAATAATGATTGTATGTGTACAAAATACTGTATTGTAAAGCTACAGGTAACAAGCTGAGATTACCTCAACTCACATACACACACACACACACACACACATACTCAACACAATCGATGTCTACAGCAATACGTAAACACAAAAATCCATGTTGTAAATGCTGATGGTACAAAAATCTTGCTGTTTGTTTGCTTGCACATTTTTATAATCATGTCGGCGCTATTTATCTGAATGCACCATACAGTGTTGTGTATACATTTGTCCTGTATTGTCTGTTTTTACACTGTCTGGTTTAATGTTTCTACGGTTTATTTGCACTGCCTGTTTAGCACTGTTTGCACCAGGTTGCACACATGCACTTTATGTTGCTAGGACAATGTATTCTTTAGTCTTTAGCACTGTGTTGTTCTGTTAAGTGGGTCTCTGTTGTTTAATGTAATTTTTTGTGTAATTCTGTGTTGTTTTGTGTAGCCACATGGGGTCCTGGAGAAAAGTTGTTTCATCTCACTGTATACAATAATATTCTAGAAATCCTAATCTCACACCTGGGAGCCAGAAATCTTCCTGATTGATGGGGATGAAATTATTATTTTACTCATTAATCAACATATAACTTTTTTTAAAATGTGTTCTTTTGGATGTTTTTGTTGTTGTTCTGTCTCTCACTGTTAGAATAAACCTACCAACAAAAGTATAGACTGACATACAAAATCAGCAGGGGTGCAAATACATTTTTCCTCTCACTTACAGTTTTGCATGTTCATAACACAGTCGGCTAATAGTGTGAAGTGGTTTCCTTATGCTTGTTTGTTTGTGTGTGTGAGATTATCGACGCACTGTTTTTAGTTTTATTCTACTGTGTGATATAATCTCATGCCCGACTGCATTGAGCCATTTTGTCCAACTATATTTCCCACAGTTCCAAACACACCAGTAATTTATACGCAGCTGCTAGCTGAGCAAGTTAACGGAAAAATAAAGCCATATTTTTAAGTCATCTATGAAAACCCTAAACAAGCCCATGAAGAAAGAACGACATAAGCAACTTTCCCAAATACAGGGGTTTACACTTTGGCTACATCTGCTTGGCCTGTGCTACAAATCATCCAACCTATCTAGCACCATTATGCTGGGATTCATTACAGTATGATGTGTTGGGTCAGAACAGGGCGCCGCTCTAGTAGTCCAAAATACATAAAAAAAGGGGAAAAAACCCTTACCCTCAGGTGTGCATGTGGTCTCACCACCCAAAACTAAATGTCACAATATGCTATAGGCAGACGATGATGTAATCTCAGCCAGCCCAGCCGCTTCCGCTATAATATTGCGCAGATACACTGCCAGCTTTGAGAGCATATTTAAAAGCTAAGCAGAGTTCGCAACCTGTTCCTTCGCGCCACCTGGTGGTAGTTTCGCCAGCGATTTTTACACGCAATTGACTTGATAACGTCTTGGGCCGTGGCTGCAACAGCTATTTTGGTTAACACACATCTGTAATTCTGCATCACGCCACTCTAGAGTAGCAAAGGGAAGTTATTTAGTTTTCAAAATTTAATTATTTATATAAAAAAAAACTATTTATTTTATAAAATTAATTTATATAATGCAGTATTTTATTTGTTACTTGTTTATTTGAAGCTAATACAGTCAGCAAATAATGATTAATGATTAATTGTATAAACAGACTCCAAACAGAACACAGCATGTCTTTATGGAGCTCGAGGGTTTTGGGCACAGGAGTATTGTCATGCTGAAACAGGGTTTGAGTCCCCTAGTCCCAGGGAATTGGTAGCCTACTGGTGTTGGACTGCTAACCGGAAGATCATGGGTTCAATTTCGAGTACAACCAAGTTACCACTGCTGGGCCCTGATCAAGGCCCTTAATCCATAATTGCTCATTTGTATAAAGGAAATAAATAAAACTCGCTCTGGATAACGGCATCTGCCAAATGAAATAAATGTAAATGTAAGGGCAGATGCTGCTGTCCTACCTGGTGGTGTGGGTGGTGTAATTTACAAGAGTATCTCGTTATGTAATTATATTCATGTGTCTGGGAACTTTAGATCTTATTTACCGTTTGTTTTACTGGTACAGCATAATCTGTCTGTAAATACATGTTGGTAAAGATTTTCTTATATCCTGTTTGGAAGGAGTTTCCTGAGCATAAAGACCCTCCAGGTTTCAGAGCAGTGTTTTTTTTATCGACTTTAGATGAAGCAAAACAAACAAAAAAAAAAGCAGGTATTGACCGTGCTGAAAAGACGTAACAATAAATATAGGCGACATTTAAAAGGTCAGAGAAGTGAAGCTTCTGACAAGGGTTTTTATTTCGAGCTAAGTTTCTAGCACAGGTATAGCCTGCAGACATGTTATATTATGTTTAGGTGACCTACAAACACACGACTTGCTTTAATACCTGAAACAAGCATTTAATAGTAAAGGACAAAACAATCAGTTTGTTGAAGTGTGTGTAGCACATCAGTGTGATAACCAGCCACGTATGTTTTAACTCTTTGACGTACACCAGTGGGTCCCGACCTATTTTGGAAAAGAATGTCAAGTTGACACACAATGGACACAAACTGGATGTTTTCTGTCTTCCATCATTTAATCAGACCCCAAAGTGTTCGCACAGTGGTGAAGGTGTTGGACTCCTAATTGGTAGATTGGGATTTCATTCCTAGCACCACCCAGTTGCAAGACCCTCAACCCTCAATTGCTCAGACGTATAGAAGAGATAAATCTAGATAAGAGCGTATGCCAAATGTCATAAGTGTAAATTTTATGACGAACAGTTATTACATTATTACAATAAAAACAAAATAAATTAAATAAAAACCTTAAAAATAAAGAAATTCACAAATTTGTTTGCAGATTAGCATAAAATATTGAACAAATATCATACAAATCTTCGGTTTGTAAGCAAATTAGTTAGAGTGCAAATTTTTTGTATAGATTAGAGTAAAGATAAAGGGGAATAAAGGCCAACTAAATGTAGTCCGCGTTAGATTCGTTTTTGTTTAGCTTCGCATTTAAGCTCCTCTTAAGAATCGCTAATTCTCAGAAATCACATGACCCTAATCACATGACACAAATATAAGTTTTAATAACTTATTAAATCATTAAAATGGATGCAGCTGCTTTTTACAGATTGATTTGAAAATACAAAACACATTTATTTACTCAACTTATTGCACATTAACCCTATTTTTATGAACTTAATTGAAATTTGCATTTCTACATCCACGTGTGCCATTTTGACAGACGCTCTTAAGCAGATTCTCTGTTTTACAATTGAGCAAGTGTGGGTTAAGTATGTATCAGACTTGAACAATGTTGTCTTAATTTATCCCAACAAAATGTTTTATTTGTTTGATTGCTTATAAGGATCAGATAAACGCTGAATAATGTAATGTTGGTAGGGACTTATTAAATAAGCGAGTTATGGTTGCACACAGGTCTGTTTTGTAGGGACATTGATTTTACATTGTCATTGCCTCTAAACACGATGCATAAACAAAACAATTTGTGTTTTGTCAGTCAGATGCTCTCCTGTCTGATAAATGCTGCTATGGAGTGCAGAATTTCTGCCATCCGTCAAATCTGGCTACCCAAGATTAAATCTAAGATAAACTGAAATATCAATTAGGTTAAAACAGAAAAATGGAGATCTGGGGTGTTCGAGGTTTAGACCATTCAGCTGAGTAAAAGGCTGTGAGCAGTCGTATTGCTGATTTCAACAATATAAATGTCAGAACGTGAGAATAACTATAATGTACATTAGTGTAATGTGATCAGTAAATGTCACAGAGATGAGAGTACAGACAGAGTATATACACGATTATAAGTGCTTACAGTTACTTCCTTGTTGGACAAAAGACTGAATACATATAATGGAAGGTATGAAATGAGTTGAAGCTGTCAAAAAATGCATCACATAGAATGTGACCGAGTTCAGATTTCACACAGTGGATCAAAACGATATTTGACACCTAAGCCTACGACTGTCCTAAATCGAATCAGCTTGCAATTGCGGGTGGAGGAGATTTTCAGTGGAATTGATATTAATGGCAAAAAAAGTGCAGCAATAAACGACACGAAACCCGGAGCTTGAAACAGCACTATGTTTTGTATTAAATTCTTATTTGTTGCTTTTTTTAAATATATCAATTAACACTGGGCTAAAAGGTATTATTAATTTTGTATTTTAGGGATGTTTCGCATGATTAGCAACTTTTTAAAAAAATTATAAATCTTCTGGAAATCTAGATGATCATAATGATGTTATTTAGCTGAAGAGCTCGACCTTCATTCTGTGGTTTTAAATATTGTCTTTTGTTCTCTCTATTTGGGAGACAGAAAGACACACACACACATACCAGCAAGCTGTCACTTACCTACCTATCAAATGTAACCCACAGTGCCAACAATGAGGGTGTGGCGCTTTCTTTCCTTTCCCTCCATAGCACTCACACACTGCTTTAAACACACACATATCCATATGAATGCGAGGCAGGAGCTTCTTCTCAGGTTGCAAAGAACAGAGAGGGGAAATAACAACCCTTTGCTTTATAGATTTAGCAATTTAATACGGACAAAATCTCTGAAATGAATTGCTTGGAATTTTAATATTAAACTTGAACACCCTTTTTCTCCTCTTTATCCAGCCCAGAATACTGACAAAATCTCTGAAACGAATTGCCTAAAATTCCAATATCAATCTTAAACACCCCCCTTTTCTTCTTCTCACAGACAAAAAAGCTTTAAGCGGAATTCCTCTAAATTGCTGTCCATCCGACTCAATGGACCATGACTGTGCTTCACACGGGGCATCGGAGGAGGATGAGCGTCCCATGAGACACAAAGCTGGGGCGAAAGAGATGGAATAAATGAACGAATGGAAGTCTCCCTGTGTGAATGTAAGCCATTCTACTTTCCCCTGTGGTTCCTCTGAGCCAGGGATTTACACTAGTCCTCTACACACTCTGAGATCCCACACTCCTCCTTCTCCCAAGCTCCACTTAGTCTTCTGTCTGTCTCTTTATAGCTGCTGGATTCGACCACTTTTCACTTTCAAATAGTTGTCTGTTTAACTAGGCCTCACATGGACCTATAATGTGTGTATGAAAGGAGGTGGGGGCTGCTGATCAGAGAGGGGTGATATAGAGGAGCTGGTGTCTGTTTTTAGCTGGTTTGGAGCATGGGGTGTCAATTGAGAAACTCTTTATCAACCTAGTATGCTATATATGAATGTGTAGGGATACTTTAGGCAAACAAATGCCAATAGATTCTTTTTAATTAATCGACAAAACTACACACATACGTATTACACACTCATTTATATCATATTTACATTTGGCTGATTCTCTTATTCAGGGAGACTTACATTTATCTTATTTTTCATACAGTTGAGCAGTTAAGGGTTAAGGGCCTTGCTTCAGAGGAATTGGTAATTGAACGCTCAATCCTCTCATCAGCAGTCCATCTCCTGGCTTAGCTGTCATTCCTTCTTCACAAGGTAAGATCGTCCATAAAGCACCACCAAAACTGCTTCCTGCTTGCCTCACGTACAAGAACAAAACTAGCGATGCGATAAAATCTGTCTTATTGAAATAAAGTAGCCCCCCACACACACACACACACACACACATAAACACTCCTGATAACTACGGCAGCGTATCTGCGGCTAATCTGACTGCCACTTCAAGTGCTAGATAATCCTGTCCCAGCTACCATAAAGAGCTAAGGCATGACATGGCAGATAGAATGGAAAAAGTCCTTATCCTTGACGTATAGTCCTGTTTATCCAAGTAGTATGGCTAAGAGAGAAAAAAAAAAGACACGCTCTGTTTCACACTAAATATCTATCAGCTAAACCGGTATCAGGAAGCTCGGTGTGGCGGCAGGTGGGTGAGCAGAGATAAGTATTGGGTGTGAAAGGTTATTAGTGTCTGATAAACTCTGACTTCCATCCGCCATGGTTAGAACCTCTTTGCGGAAACTTGTGCCGTGCTGGCAATCAATGAAATCTCATTTGAAATTCCGGGCCTAGGAGGTTTGCGGCTGAGAAATCCTATTTAGAAATCTCTGGTGAGACTTACAGAAGCTGCCTCGTAAATGAAGTCTGTGTGGCACGGCTTTACTCGTACTTCCAGAGCTTTAGCTCTTTTTTCTTGTCCCCCGAACGGCAAAGAGCACCTTTATAGCCCCAGAGCTAGCTTTTCCAAGATTTGCTAAAGAGGGTGTTAACAGGCAATCGCATCGACTCATGCCAGGTGGTGGCCAATTTGAGGGTTCTCTCATAAAACCAAGAGAAGATGAGTTAAATATGATAAATATTAGATTGAACGGGAACAGTTGGCATGCCTGGATAGAAGCAAAATTATTCGTCCCTCAGAAATCCTGTAATATTTGCAAGTGAACATGTTGAGCTTTTTGGCTAGCAGGCAGGAAAAAACGATCCAATCCTGTCAAATGCTGAGTTAAAATTTAATGTGATTGGGTGCAATACTCTCCTGTTGCCTTGGGATTCAATGTAAAACCCACGAATCCTTTCAAGATTCTGCTGGACAGTTTGCACATGACCGCTGGGAAAAGGTTCTTTTCAAGCAGCTGCTATTCTCTGACCTTGGACTTGCTATAAATAGCGCACAGGTGAAGGGTCCCTGGTGAGATTCAGCTGCAATGTGGTTTGCCTGCGATAGGAGGTATGGAAGTCCTTAAATATGATTTCAGCAGCTGACTTGCCGGGGCTCAGACTGCTACAGACAGTTGGTTAGTGTCCTGGGCTGGGTGCCATAGCATTGCAAGGCTCTAGGCTATGCTTCCTATACATAGTTGATGTGATGTGTAACTAAGCATAAAGGAAAGCAGGGGCTGTTTGTTTTTAATATTGGAAGTCTAAAAGTTTAATTTCGATGTCGTTGATTAAATCAGCAGGTACACTTTGCCAGCACCCTAATAGCAACTGTAAAACAAACACTCGATTGGTTTCACCATTCCTCAGAAAGGTCTTCAAGACTTTTCTCTTATCTGGCACCAAGGCGGTCGTAACCTTTCCATCAATGTCGGAACAATTGATTCACTGGCTGTCTTCGAGAGATGAGTGAAGACCTACCCCTAAATTGTTATTCTTTTTTAACAGATTACACTTAGCATGTGATTGAGCGACATCTATTCATTATTACAATCACATTTCTAGGGTTAAGTAGACACAATTATTCAAAGTGACTTACAGTATCTTTTTCTCATATGTCTATTCTGAGCAATTGAGGGTTAATTGTCTTGCTCAGGGGCTCAGTAGTGGCAGATTGGTGGTGCTGAAAATTGAAACAATCGTTTGACCAGCAGTCCAACCCTTTAATCAATGAGCTACCACTTCCAACAGTCCATAGAGACCCGAAGCACTTTTTGTGCTTTGCTCTGGAGGACGTCTGCCAAACGCTGTAAATATAAATGTAAGCTTTATGCTACAGAAGGATAGATGGTTGGCTGTTGGCGTTGAGTGTTATCCACACTGTACAATGCTGCTTATGAGCAATCTAACCTCAACTGCTCTGTTTAAGATTCTTACCATGCCATGGCACTCTTGTGTAACGTTTTCCAACACAGGCAGTGACAGCTCTCCTGCTTCCTGTCAGTAACTGTAGACAAGCCTGTTGGGCAGGAACGTGATAAACAGAGCTAAGGCGTGAAAAAACACCCAGCGCCAAAAGTCAGAGCGTTCAACTCTAATTACAAATGACAAAGTTGCTGGTGAGAGACTTGGGCACCCTGATGGGGCGTCACAATCTTTCTTGTGCTGTCAATACGCACCAGCAAGTCCTAACCAAAGTCTGGAAAGATTAGCCTTAATTACAAGTGAAGCAACTGATCCTCAGTCACCCCTTAAATCAACTCTTTTTTCTGTGAGTGTGATTAGTGGTGAAGTACATATAATTATGTTAGAAGTGAAGTTGGATAGAGGAGGAAAGAGGTCTACTTCGGATATGCTTCACTAGCTAGCCGAGGATAGTCTCAGTAATCACTGCTGCACTGTCTGTTAACTCGTTTCACACACATATGCACATGGTATTAACGTAGGCGGCCAAGCGAGCCGGTGTTGCTCAACAGGGCCTGCAGTACGATATGTTCAGTTGGGTTGTGCCAAAGGCGGTCTAACACATTTGCCCACATGTGTTCATGAACGGAACAATCTTTCTTTCAGCTAGAACTTAGCCGATCTTATATGCCTAAAAATAATAGAACCAAAAACAAGAGATTGATTTATCAAAAAAAGCAATAGCAGAGCCTTAATGACTAGCGCATTAAAAGGCTTTAACTCAAAGCAATCGGAGGTGGCCAAAGCAAAGAATTGACATGCTAATGTATTTAAATCTGCCGGCCCTGAACCTCTAGCCTTGTACTGGAGAGCTCCCTTCAACCAAATCTCGCTGGTATTTCCTCACCTACTCCTGACCGCCAAGATGGTACAATTACTGGCTGAAGCCCAAGCTGAAAACACACACACACACACACACACACACACACACACATAGAAAGACCCATGCTAAGTAGGTAATTTCACATGAAGCTTCAGCTGAATTAAAGTTGACCCACATTTTAATTACAATTGATTGTCAGTCAGATCTTTTTTTCTGCATCTCGCCGCGTCCAGCTAGTCTTTTTGTAACATTTTTGTCCTGCTCAATTTTTTGTAGTCTTTCTCCCATCCCCTACCAACTATTTACCCCATTTTCCCCCCTTTTTTTTTCCCTGTCTTTCAAATTTGATTCAAATTTAAATGACCCTTACTGGCCTGACCACAGAGTGTGAAAACACACAAATACCTTTTCCCGTTCAGTAACAATACCCACTTGCAACATTCCAAACTAAATCTCTCTCCCTCTCTCTCTCTCTCCCTCTCGTTCTCTCTCTATTTCTCTTTCACACTCTTAATGTCTGTCACTTTTTAGCAGAAAATGATTAAATACACGTGGTCTTTAGGATCTGACTTGATGTTGAAGTGTTTTCCATAACGAGATGTTTTTAGCTTATGGTTTTTGATTTTCTGTACATTTCCCTCAAATTTCTATGGTTTACTCTGAACACTAAACACTAAAACACTAAAACACCCGCCCTCAGTGTTGCTTACTGGATGTTTTTTGTTTCATTTTCTCCACCATACTGTGTAAGTCTAGACAGGGCCGGCCCAAGAATTTTTTTGGGGGGGCCACTGTGTGCCACCAGTATGACTACTTATCGTCCATGCTTGACCATTCGCACACTAAAAAACACACCCATTATCAACTTTATTTGTAGCTGTCTTGCCTTCTATCTGCACCCCTTCAACAAATATTGCATTTTGGGTTCTTTTCCTTTAATAACTGCATTTTTGGGTAATATACCTTTGTCAATTAATATAACCTTTTGATTTGAAAAAAGGATCTGTCATTTAATGTACTCTTATGGGCCCCCTGGTGGCTAAGGGGCCCTATGCAGCTGCTTAGTTATCTTATGCCTTTGATTGTTGTGGGTAAAAATCCCAGAAGATTAACAGTTTCTGAAATACTTGAAGTATCTTGTCTGCCACCATAACCATATCATGGACAAAAAATAAATTGCATACTACTTAAGTAGAAACTAGAGGAAGTAGAATATACTTCCCAACCATACTAGGGGTTATTACATTTTTAAGACACTGCAACAGATCGCAGTACAAGCTTTAAGCCGTGTTCGGTTTAAAGTGACCTTACACTACTGCGCCTTTAATCCTCGACTACTCAGTTGTATGAATGAGATGAGTTTGAGGACGCCTTCTGAAACAAGTGCAAGTCCTCCATTTTTAAATATGATGACTTGTCTCTTTTGTATGCTCATGGGATGGACGCATGAATTGTAAGTGTGCATCATACGCGTACCTCAGAATCCGTGCGGTGGTAGTAAATTATCCGGATACTTTTTTACCTACTGTTTTTTATTTAAACGATAATTTGTCCCTATAAGGTGACACATAATACTCATCTTGGACACTGTTTTTCACACACTATATAGTACAAAAGAATGCAATTCCAGATACAGCCAATGAGATGACACTATTTCCTTATTACATACTTCCTAAGTTGCTATAGACATTACCTGAAGCTGCCCTGTATCCGTCATAATTTAAGTGTAACACTGCTCCCATGTAATTGACACATAGATGATTATAACTGTATTATTAAGAAGATGTAAAGGTATTCTGTTTAGAATAGCCTGTGTGTGTGTGTGTGTGTGTGTGTGTGTGTGTGTGTGTGTGTGTGTGTGTGTGTGTGAGAGAGAGAGTGGCTACTTTTTTTTGCTTTTCTAGTGTTGTAAACCAAAAATAAGACACACAATTATCCCCCTTCCTTTTTTTTCTTTCTCTCAACCCTACTGCCTCCCTTCTACTCTGGTTCTTCTGTGGATTCTCTCGGCTCCAGTTTTCTTTCCTCCTTCCCCTTTCCTTTTAATGAAGCACCTTTCCCTCTCTTTTCGGCTCTCTTGAGTCTTCCCCTGTCGCTCTCTTCTACTCGGTTAGAGTTAACTTATGACAGATGCTGGCACTGTTTCCAAAATAAAATCCCGTGACAGTGCAATATCTCACAACTTCTGTGTTCATCCTTTCACACCTTTCTACCTGTGTGTGTGTGTGTGTGTGTGTGTGTGTGTGTGTTAATGTTTGCCTGCATATTTTATGCTTGTGGTGGCAGGGTTTCCATTTATTTTTTGCCTGCTACCTGAGGCTTTCGAGCCTTTGATGTGTGTGTGTGTGTGTGTGTGTGTGTGTGTGTGTATGTGTGTGTGTGTGTGTCTACTCGATGTGTAACTGTTCTACCTCTTCATACCGATAGTGTGAAAGCTCTTCCAAAATTAAACAAAACCACAAAATTAACTCTGCCTGAGGATGTGTGTGTGTGTGTGTGTGTGTGTGTGTAAATGCATACATTTAGAAATGTGAGAAGGAATTTGGAGCTGTGTGTGTAAGAGTAATGTAATGTAACACTGTGTAAGGTTAGATAACACCACATCACATTACTTGGCCAGAGAATCATAATATTATGATTCATTATGCAAATCAGCTGAAGAAGATTCGATCACATTGCTAGGTTTTTACGGCTGTAATGAAGTATCGTCTGTCTGCTGGGGTAAAGCGCCATCTTATATTTTTGATAGCGTCTTAATGATGTTACATATAAATGATTGTAATAGTTACTATACAGTCATTGAAAAAAAAAAAAACAGCACTTAGCATGGAAAGCTTTTCTTTTTATGGCTCAGAGGAAACAAGAACTGCTGTTATTAAATAAAATATAAAATATTAATTAATTAGGGTTATTAAATGTGGCCCCCTCCTTGTTTAATTTGCTCTGTTATCACCTGTTTAGTGTTTTTTTTTAATAATTAGTGACTCGAAATAGCATGATACTTAAGTATGTGCTACATTTGCATAAGTAATGTAAAAGTTTGGTGTATATATTTTTGGTTGTGGGAAATATGGATAAAATTTGTACATCACTTCTTCTAAGTAGCTCCTTGTTTTTTTATGTAGCACTATGGTTCTAGAGAAACGTCGTTTCGTTTCCCTGTGTACTGCTTCTGCTATATATAACTCAAATGGTAATTAAAACCTATTGCCTAAAATCAAGCACTTAAATTTCACCACCACCAAACTGGGCCCTTCGATCAAGGCCCCTAACCCTTAACTGCTCAGTTGAATAAAAAAAAAAATTGGAGATTTTTAGAGATTCTTTTTACGACGAGCATCAAATCAAGAACCAACAGGAGCGCCGAACCCGCTAATGCAATTAGCGCGACTACTTCAAACCACCTTGGGAGAATGTGGAAATGAGGCCAAGGAACAGAACAGCGAGAAGAGAAAGTTATTGTGGCATGTCATGCAAAAAATTAACACTGCAGATTGTTTTTGTTTGCTGCTAGCTACCATTCAGCGAGAAAACACGGGTTACTGAATGTGCCGGATTGTACTGAAGGTCATGCAATAAGGATGTAAAACTCCAGACGAGCCTTTTTGCATGCAACCGTATTTTACGTGGTTTGACAGTCGTACAGTGGGACGTTATAATAACTGAGATCTTACAGTGAGATCCTACAGTTCGTACAGTCTTACAAGCAACAATGGCTGAAAGACTAATAAATAATGCACAGTGTAAACCCGGCTTAAGATGCACATGGAGCCAATTAAGGACATGTTCCAGAAATGATGCTTAGGCTACATTACAGATTAGTGTAACGGAAAATAATAAACCTGTCCTTCCAGATGTTGTACGCAAAGATGCCATAGCAATTTTGGGCCCTATGAAAGATTGAGTTCGGGCCCTCTAACACACCCATTCGGCACTGCTGCTACTAATAAAACAAATCGTATTCCCCCATAGCGGTGCCGCTTGTTGCGTGATTGGCTACTGGTGCTGTGATTGACAGAAGACTGAGGAACCTCCCAGATACATGCTGTAGTCTCTAAACAAATAAATTAAATCCGAAATGAGTAGCTAGCATGTGATTAAATAAGTATCAACTGTAGTACGACCGTATTTCATCATCCTCTCTCTCTGTGTTCCTCTCCTCTCTTCTGCATTCTCTCTCGGGATACGATGAAAAAGTGAACAAATACATTCAGCCAACGAGAGGTGCGGAGACGGGCGTTGATATTTTACACGCCCACATTGACAGACAAGAGATTTTATAGCTAAGCGTTTATGTACACACACACACACACACACACACACACACACACACACACACGATATCCCATGTCATATTTATTAGATGACTGCCCAAGAGTATTTACTGGCTCAAACAAATCAGAAAATTGGAATCGAGAAGGAGACATGCTGGTGGATTACATGAATAGATTTAAATGCTGTGTGTTGGGAATGGGAAGCACGCATACACACACACACACACACACACATGATTTTTTTTTTACTAACAATCAGACACAAGCCCAAAAATTCCTAGTGTGATAAATCCGACTGTGAGACAAGGTTATAATTTAGTTTATACGTTTCAAATCTTTCAATTAATACACACATACACATACACACACACACATACACACACACACCATCTCCTGCTAATTCTCTAATTATGTCCATGATTAGGGTGAACTGGTGCACACTCGGCTTACCTAATGATGGGTTTATATCCATCGTCTGTAAGTTAGTCCATTACCTCTTTCTCTCTCACACACACACACACACACACACACACACACTATGACATGGCTAGTCTGACTAAGAAACCCCTCAGCTACAGTTATAGAAAGCGAATGTTGGGAATTTCTTTTCTCCAAAACTTCATCTTTCAGTTGAAATGTCTCCGCAGCTGCCAATCCATAATCGACTCTGAAAATTACTTTTCCAATTTGCACCGTTTTATTAAGAAGGCCAACCACGTTACCCGCGGTACCGAGCGCCCGTGCCATTCGCGGATGTGTTAACGAGGTATGAAATTAGATATTTGTTCAACCAGCAGCACTTCCACGTATTAGCGTGTACGCTAGGCAAATTGATTCGTGCACACGCCGCCACATCGGGTTTGTTTGTTGTGCCTAATTGCAATGTCGCTAGCAATTAGAGATGTGTGGGCTGTCTGATTGGGTGGAAGTGTAAAAGTTACAAACACACAGGCTTCCGAGCGATGTTATGGCAAGAGCGCGACAAGTCGGTGTATTGTTTTCACTGCGCAACATGACGTGATTTAGCGAGCAAGTTACTGGAAGTGCCAGGCGCAATAGTTCACACCCACTTCATCTGAACTGACACCGCGTGGGAAGGAGGAAATTGCGCAAGTGAGAAACGAAGCGAATTAATCGGATAAGGTTTGAAAGCGGAGGAGGTATCAGACTTCACCGATCTGGAAATCGATTCGGGTTTCTGACGTTCGGGTAAATCGAGAAATCTTACGCAGCACAAATAAGAAGTTACGTTGGACAAAATTGTAAGTGGTGGCCTTCGTCTTTTCTGGTTAAAACTGCCCTTTATATTCAGCTGATTAATACCAAAACATGAAACAAACAACAAACACATATACACACACACACACACAGCTCAACAGAGCCAATTCCCAAATCCAGGCCAGCTGTGCACTTTTTATGAATTCCTCTTTTCACCATCCAGGTGTCTTTCACAGTGTGTTTAAAGGTGTGTGTGTGTGTGTGTGTGTCTACAGTCTCCTGTGGCCGGCTGGGTGTGAGATAGCAGGTGTTTTGTGTGCAGGTCAAAGCTCGGAAAAGGACAGCACTATGGGAGCGCTCAGTGCTTTGTGTTTGTGTGTGTGTGTGTGTGTGTGTGTGTGTGTGTGTGTGTGTGTGTGTGTGTACCATGAATACAGATTGAGAGAAAGAAAGCGAGATCTTGGCAATGTGTCTTTCTTTTTTCTCATCCTGTGAGTTTTTGATACTTCTCTGAAGGATCAAAATATACAAAGATATGATTGGATAATCAGACTCTTGAACAGGACAAGCACAGTGTAAACTTTCATAACGTTCACCAGTCTGATCCTCGACCAACGCACCCCCCCCCAGTGAAAACACACACTAGGGAGAAAGAAAGGAAGAGAAAAAGAGAGCACTAGGATAAATCAGGAGAGATGGAACGAGAGAGAGTTGTGATGGCATTACATCATTACACGCAGGTCTAATGAAACATGTGTCACATCTGGCCCACTTCTGAGGTGAAAAATAAGAGCAGCCAAAAAAAAAAAAAAAACGCTTAGAAATATGCAGCTTCATTTCCATATTTTTCCATATCCTCTTCTCTCACAAGGAGCACCGCCTCCAGGCCACGCTTATATACCACAAGTCTCATGATGCCCTGGCACAGAGGTAGAGAAGAAACAACGTAGGTATATGATGAAGACCCAAACGAAGAGAGAGAGAGAGAGAGAGAGAGAGAGAGAGAGAGAGAATAAACAGTACAATTAGTGAATTAGAGAAATTGATCCACTCAACTGATTTTCACCAACGACAGCAGCTAACAGTCTTAAATGTGACTGTGATGAACAGGTGATCAAAAAATGTTCTTTACCTTTTTAAGTAGTGTAAAATTTCTACATGGATTGAAGATCATGGGTACAATTCCCAGCACCATTAGGATTCCATTGCTGGGCCCCCAAGTAAGGCCCTTAACCCCCGACTGCTCAGTTTACTAAAATAGGAGGTTTAATGTTAGGCACTCTGACCTCCCTATTGATAGAATTGTAAATACATTTTCTTTTACATTTCTCTCGTTTTTGAATTCTAAAATCCCCATTTTGACCATTTTTCAATGCAGATCTTTGTTAGAGCTCACTGGCGTTTACTATATACATGATTTGAACAGCAAAACCAGCTTATAGATTGGTAAAAGTACTACAGTCGGAATGTCTAAAACTGTGCTGTGATGCATCATAAGCAACAGGGTGAGAAAGGTGTGGCTGACTGTCTGCATTAGTCTGAGAGGATGTGTCGTGTTCACTGATTTGTACGCATGAAAGCGAAAAACAAGAAAGAACCGAAAGAAAATTCCTAATAGTTACACCTTAAACAACAGGCTTGAATAACAACAGTATGTTTACAGTATGTTTACAGTATAACTGGAGTCTATTACTTAGCTGAAATATACTGGAAAAAATAATTAGATTTTAAAACTGTGTATACATTAAAACTGGTGTGCTTCTTAATCTCTTGTTTCATTGTACCTTAATTAGTCACATGTGACATCAGAGGGTTGCTTTATTTTAATGGCTAAGGCCCGCCCAAGAAGAAGCATGACGGGTAACGCAACCAATAACGTTTCGTTTTGTGCTGCGTCATTTTTAGGGGTACGGAAATGTCCCCACAATAACGCACCAGCTTACGTCTTTAATCGGAGGGCTTTGGGTCGTTTCCAGGCAGACCTGTAAACAACAAAACACATAGGTCTCCTGAAAATCCTGTACATTTCAACCAATCTGAAGACAATTTCGAAAGTGTCCTATAAGCATTTAGCCTGCGGTCTGCGGGTATGACGCCTAAGACTGAGACGTTACCTTTAGAAACATGGCCTAAGGGGAATTCCTGATGCGTGAGTTGTTTGTATCGATAATTATTATGACTGAAACAAGAAGGAAAGATGCACGTATGGAATTCCTTTAATAATAATATGACAAAAGCAAAACTAATGAACAGCTGTGAAAAAAGTCTTGAAGCATAGGGGAGGTATAACAATTGAGAATTGCTAGGCAACCCAGTGATTATATAAAGACCACGGAGGACAACCAGGAAGGACAATCAGATAACCGTGTGAAAACGCCCTTGCACGACGCATCATGGTGGGCCGGTGCCAAATATCCATAACAGATAATGTATATTACGTAGAAGTTTATATTTTAATACAGACAGATGATAAGAATAAAAAAATGTATGAAATAAAAAGCTGTTTAAAGTATTAAAACATGAGGGTAACCCCCCCCGAACCTTTAGCGCTGTATTCACTGCCACTGATAAGTACGATCACGCTCTACTAACTAACACTGATTCGTCTGATAAATGGAGGTGGTTCCACACACACCCTCCTCTTTGCTAGTCCCACTTTAACTGCTGTTATTAATTAACTGCGTTTGGCTCAGTGTAGTGTGGTGGAGTAGGCGCGGGCGCACGCACTCGCAGGGTGACGTGCTGCCTGACAGGCCGTCTCTGTGATAACAGTGTGTTGATAAATGAGCACCAGGTCTTTGCTGTCACGCAGATAAATCTTGCTGTTTACTTATGAATATGCACAGGTCTATTTGAATATGCAAAGTAGCCTCGTTTATCTGATATACGGGCTTCTGCAGTCACTCCGTCAATCAACGTTCTTATACGCCGTAGACGCGCAAAGGAGTAATAGTTACTGTTTAATCAGGTCGGACTTTAAACCAGATTTGGGGAAATATGAAGCTTTTGGGGGCAGCGCGGTGGCTTAGTTGTTAGCACTGTTGCCCCGCAGTAAGAATGCCCGGTTTTGAGTGGAGTTTGGATGTTCTCTTCGTGTTTGCATTGGTTTACTCCGGCTATTCCGTTTTCTTCTCACAGTCCAAAATCATATATGTTAGGTTGACTGCCCATAGGAGTGAGTGTGTGTGTGTGTGTGTGTGTGGCCAAAGTCCCAGGCAATTTGGGGCCCCTAAAAGATCTGTTTTAACAGTAGTAAAAGTGTGGAATGGGTGTGATAGACGGGCCAATTTCCTATTCTTTCGTAGGGCCATAGCACCATGTTTATACGCACATCCACAGATTAAACAAGATCTGTTTTGAATAACGCTGTAACAGTTTGGACCAGTTTTCGATGCTTTCCATTAGTTCTGTAATGTTCATTAGCTGTTCAACAGTGAAAACCAAACTGCACATTTATACAAGTTTGAACATCACCAATGTGAAGCTGGAGCTCATTCCAACCAAACGAAATAAAAACCCCAAGCAAAGAACTATGAGCTGAGAATCTGCAAATGAACTTGAATGGTTGACATCCAGAGAGTCCAAGGTCTTGATGGTAGTGAAGGTTCTTCTGCTTCTTCCATGCAGTGATAATATTGCTAAAGTTTACTCGGATTAGTAATCAGCATCCCCCTTAGTGCCCCATCATCACACGATCCCCGGCGGCCACGGAAGAGTACAACGATAATCTTTCTTTCATATCGGAGAGCCTATATTGCTATTAAGTGCGTACATGTTTTTAAGAGGAAACAGGTGAACCCATGTAGGGACAGGAGGGACAGCTTGAGGAATTTGACAGGAACCCATGTCCAATATAAGCAAAAATGTTAACCTACTTGTACCTCGATGATCAGCCTTACAGCTACAAAACAAGGGATCAACTACATGCGCAAAGCTTTTTAGGGACATGGCTAACATTCACACTTGTGTGTACTTCCTATAAACCCGCTTCTAAAGATGGCCCCCTTTTGCTCCTATAACAGCCTGCGCTCTTTGGGAATGATTTCTGAGATATATTTTGGAGTGTGATTGTGAGAAAATCTGCCCATTCAGCTATAGAAGCATTAACAAGGTCAGGCACCGATGTCCAACAAAGAAGTTGAGGGGGCAGTCAGTGATCCAATTCATTCAGTGGGATTAAGTCAGAGTCAGGGTTCTGTGCAGAACACTTGAGTTCTTCCAGTCCAACCATAAAAAATGTTATTTTAATTTTGTTGGAGGTTTTTGGAAAGACCAACATATAAATGCAAAAGTCTAGTTTTTACATGCTTTTGTAAACATCACAGTGGCAAGTTGGTTCACATTGTTTGTTCAAATTGGAAGGAGGTCCTAACCTTATCAGAAAATAACAAGTGTGGATGCAGGTTGTCAGTGCAACCAAGCACAATCCACACAGGTGAAATCAGGTGAGGTTCTTGAATGGTTGAAACAGCCAGTCTTTCGTAAATACATTTTGATACCCTGGCTTACAGTACGAAGATTGAACACAATGTTGTCTTTACAACGTAGCCAAAGTAAAACAACTTACAGCTCTTTAAAAAAGGTTGAATTACAACAACTCCAACTCTATATATCAATTCAAACTAAAAGCCCTAAAAAGAGAACTTGGCCATGCTTAATCTTCATATAATGTGTCCCTTTTACCCAGAGCAACTTACATTTGTCTCAGTTTTTATCCAACTCAGTGGTCGAGAATTCAGGACCTTGCTCAGGGGCCCAGCACTAACAAATTGGTGGTGGAACTAATCGATCAGCAGTCTAACACTTCACCCACCTATTTACCACTTCCCTTTTCTAAGCATTATTTGGCAACTATGTGCATTTGTGAGCTCATCTTTAAAAAAAAGAGGGCAGAAAGAGAGGTCATTTACCTCGTGGTGTCTTATACAAGAGGCAAATGCTGGCTTCTTGTGAATGGTATGAAGCATGTGTTAGCCTTCACAAACTGCAGGTTATGGCTGGTAGCTGGGTGCTCTTTAGCCAAAGGACAAAACATAGGAAAGATAAAAATGATGTACAGCCCTTATCTAAAAAAAAAAGCCCAAAAACACAGCCTTCCTGGAAAGCTGCGCTCCAAGCAACTAACAAACTGACTGTTTTACAGTTCTACATTATTTCCTGATTTTTGTGAAAGCTTGGTGCCCCAAAGCTGAGTGCTGCAGTGTCATGCAGTTAAAATCCTCAATTACTCGAACCTGTCTCTGTCTCCCGCCATCATTCTTCATTTTTTACTTTCTTTTTCAGGGCACAAATGTAACAGGAAGGGCTTTTTCAACCGGAGCGCTTATCCGCTGCATAATAAGCCAAAACTGAGGCACACTCTACATGGTATGTACTTCTCTCTCTCTCTCTTTCTTGACACACACACACCTTCGTTGTTGATGGGTGGCAGACTAATAAATAAATAAATATATGTTGTGTATTTATGAATATATGTATACAGTGTGTGTGTGAGAGAGAGAGAGAGACCTAAGACCTGAGAGAGAGACAAAGAGACAGACAATGAGAGACAAAACGAAAACAGCAGGCTATTCGTTTGTATTTATTCACCTGTGTTTCTCCTCCATACTGTGTTTCTATTTTTTTTAAGGTCTTGCATCAGTGATGCGAGAGCAAAGTGGTGTTAGCATCAGTGACTGCCCAGCCCTTGATAATGGTCGGAAACCTGTGTGTGTGTGTGCGTAGGAAAGATGCTGTCGTGGCTATAAATCTCAGCGAAGATGAATAGGGAGAGTGTGGTCCGGTTGCTTTGTTCTGTGTCTGCTTCATGGCCAACACACCTATCCTTGTTTACACCAAATCTGCACTGTACAAAGCAAAGCTGTTTAGTTTTAGAACAGACCAATTGTTCACTGTCTCTTTTTCTTTTTTTTTTACTCAAGCACACACACACACACACACACACACTGTACGTGCGCCCCTGCTTTGGTACCCCACCCCCTGATTTAATGCCCAAGGCAGTTTTAACACTGCTGTGCCTCCGAGCATGGAGAGGGGGAGTAATTGGATTGCTGTGGGTAATAAAGCGCCTGTATCCTGCACAGCATCTGGATAATGCAGCCATCAAGAAGCAGAGCTCATTAAACAAAAACAGTCACCTCTATCGATAGCAGATATTGATCCTACCTGCTAAAATCAACTGCTACAAAATGTACGGCATACAAAATATACACAAAACGTTCAAGAAAGCATTTCATTCACGATCAAAACACACTCCTTTAGGACATTATTACATCATCAGAAAATACAGTACACTTATGTACAGAGGTAACGAATTTCAATGCAATTTCTAAACCTATAGAAAAATAATTTGATTGTTTTTTGGACGACTACTGTACATCCGTAAAAAAAGAGGACGTTTCCACACCCCACTAACAATCTTTTCAAGGATTTTACTCAGGATACAATATAATCACTTCTTTATAATGTATTTTAAAGGTTCTGATGAAAAATGAGGGCGTAGTGGTTTATGAGCGTTCTCTGCCGTGAATGGCAGGGTTATATTGTTGCCAACGCTATAGTAGGTTATTGTTTATTATTGTATAGTAACAGTAATTTACAGGCAGATGTATGGCATGCACAGGGCAGCTACAATCAAAAAACTTAATATAAAAAATACTTTATTATAGTATTTACCATCTAGGAGACATGAAATAAGTCAATATGCTTTGTAAAGTTTTTCCAGAAAGTCGTAAGATGAGAGGAGTTTTTTATGCTTTCCGAAAGTGAGAGAGAGAGAGAGAGAGAGAGAGAGAGCACTTATTTATAATTGCTGTAATGGTTTGCACTAACAGGAACTTGTCTCTTGGACGTTCCACAGCAATAAATCTTAACTATAAACTGTTAAAAGTCTCCTTCAGTAAGAAATAAATCGTTGCAATTGTACGCTAATTACGCCACCAGCTACACCGCCTGCCGTTTGTTAATCCTAATGTATACCACAGCGCCAATAAATTCTTAAATCTGATTGGTCTAGAATGTGAAGCTTAATTTTCTTAATGTACAGTGTATTAAGAAGCTTTTTAATACATAATTATTTTGTCAAAAAGTAAAGACTCGGATAGAGGACATCATTACAAACTGTATAAAAGTATTAAGGATATTTAAAATTTAATCGGGAAAAGAAAGGCGTAAAACTGAGTTTACAGTAGGTGAGTGTTCATTATTTATAGTTTGTGTTAGAATATGGAGTGTCAGCTCTTTGTGAAGGTCACAGGGGACTCATCAGGCCCTTCTGCTATCATGGTAACATGACGAGATGCCTGTTTGTCTTGTTAATGTCAAGAGAGAAGAAAAACAAGCGTAGAAAATGCAATTAGCTGCCGAGACCAACCTGTTATAAACGTTACACATTAAATGATTCAATAAATAAATAAATAAATAGAAAGTGTGATGTGGATTTAACAAATTTGCTGTGCTGTCTGACTTAAAAAAATCAAATGTGTATTATTATTTAAATTCAGCTTTATTAGGAAATTAATTCAAGCTAAATTCATTTTGTCTGCCTTTCTTTCTTCTGATTGTTGATCTACATGACCTAAAGGCACATTTCTCCACGAGAAATCTGCGGAAATATAAACAGGAATTCACTTCCTGCTGTGATGAGGTTTGTTTAAAGATAAGTCTGTAGTATTTTATGCAATGTCTTAAAAGATGAGTGTGCTTAGAGGAACATGTGCTTTCTGCTTTGAAGGCTTTACAAATTGCAAATTGACTTAATTGTGCCTTTTTTTTGTTTGTATTTAACGTGAGGATGTCTGGTGCCTTAAATAGCTTATCATTTCCAGAATCTTCTTGACCTTCTGCTATTGTGTAGCTAATCATCGTCTTTTTTCAGGATGCTGAATGTCTCGGATTTGACACAAAACACATACTTCTGTTATTTTGAATAAATCCCGTACAGATTTGTGTGTGCGTGCGTGTGTGTGTGTGTGTGTGGTGCACATGCATGGAACGCTCTAATTTACATTCTAATGCGCTCAGAACAATGGCATGGAAGTGATTAAGTGTAAGAATTGATTGAGCTGATGAAGTGTCACAACCCTTACATGGATCTGCTAAACATTTGAAGAAAAAAAGACTAAATGAAGTATAGAAATCCAGCAACAGACGTGCCACTCGGGCACACCTGAGAGGAAGTGGCTCATTATCACTCTCGTGATACAGACGACTGAAATGACTGAAGAAACGTTAATGGTGCCGTAGTGCGAGTGGTAGCTGTTAAATAGTGAGAAGGAAGCGAGAGTCGCATTTGGATTTGACTAAATAATGGCAGGTGGTACACATGAAAAAATACTGTAGTGTACTTGAGTAAAATGTAGTAAATTATAGTATAGAGTAGTCTATTACACTATTCACTACAGTGGTTAAGGTGTTGGACTGCTAACTTGAAGATCGGGGTTCGATTACCAGCACCACCAAGTTCCCACTGCTGGGCCCCTGAGCAAGGCCCTTAACCCCCCAATTGTTTAGTTGTATAAAAGAGATAAATTTAAGTAGCTTTGAACAAGGACATCTGCCAAATGCCAAAAATGCACTGCATAAGTATTGACGCTTATGAGTTGATAAACTGTATTAAATACTATCAATACAAGATACCTGAGTGTTAGAAATAAAGACTGTTTGATATTATAGTATTTATTTAAGTATTTAGTTTCTACAGTATTTATATTTGGTTAACATATACACCAGAATATAGAACGAACTGTAGTAAACCGATAAACGATCATTTAAGAGTCGCTCTATAGGAAGCAGAGTTGCTATTGGGGAACAGTGTGTTCCAGTGGGAAAGACCAGATTCAGCATTAGATCACTGAATCAACAAAAGATAAATAATACAGCAAAGATTCTCAAGAAAAGAAGTTTTGTTAACATGTTTGTTTGGCTTTATTTATTTCAGGGATTTTTGAGTGTATTACATTGAATGCACGTTTTGCTCTGATTTGTGCTGTTCTCACACATACAGTATAATACAGTTATGGAAAATTAACTATAGTAATTAATGTATTCATTTGTTTATTTTACTAAAGTTGAGTTGAGTAAAATTGGCACAACAAATAACCACATCATTGCAATTTACTACAGTAAGGATCAAAAACACTACATTAGTAAAGTCACTCCTATAGTAAAGTGACTCTATGATAGTATTTTTTTTAATAGGCGGAGCTCCTGGTAGAAGGTGCAGTCCTTGTTTTCGGGCTTTGTGTGAGGGTTTTCATAGTCCACAACAGTCTTTCTCAGCTAAATCACGGTTAAGTCAATGCTTAGTCGCTGTGTTAAACTACTACGCATATTGATTGGACAAATGGAATAAACGAGGAACGAGAAAGAATTGTTATTAATACACAAATTTAATACACATTCTGTCTCTCTTTCTCTCTCCCTTCTTTCTCTCGCTCTCTCTCCTTGCACACGGTGTAACTAGGGCAAGCTGAGGTAAGAGTGTGTCATCACTACTGGAATATAGTTAGTGAGAGAAAGCACGTGCACTAACACACACCCAGACTATCAAAAAACCATAAAGCATACAAAACCTCTGGATAGTGCAGAGATTCACAATGTTAGATGTTCACGGCATGATGGACAGGTATACATACTGCACTTCATACACATACTGCACACACAGCTGCTCGCCCACTTACTGCATTAAACTGATAATGGAATGGCTTTTTATTCGAATCAAATCAATAAAGACGATTATAAAATAATTGTGTACATTTAATATACTAACAGACAGACAGACAGAGAGAGATAGATAGATAGACAGACATGTAGATACACAGATAAATTTGTTCTTATAGCAAACGCTTTTATTGACCATGGCGCCGCAGTCACCGAGCCAAAGCCCACTGTCTATGCACCTTCAAAGTTGCAAATGGGTGCATCAGTTTCCACTGAATTGTCAGTTGGGTAACACACACAGTTTGTTTTTGCAGTTCCAGTATTTTGGTTAATGGTATTTTTAAGAGCCTGAATTAAATTGTACACCAGGCTCACACTCGAGTTGAGAATGATTCCCATGATGCTGGTGTTTTTGAACAAACACAGCACCACTGCACTGTTCTACCATGCTTGTTTTAATAGCCTAAATTTAACAAAGTAGTTCCCATTACCACCAATGTCCTCAGGAGAGTTTACAATGTAATTGGTTTGCGTTAATACTACAATAATTGGTCATGCTCAACCTACATCGATTAATCTAGCAATTAGAAAATTTAATTGAGTTAAATATCAGCAGCAAAAACATGTAATACTTTAACTATGGTATATGTCATACTTTTTTTTTTTTTACATTCACCAGCTTAGAGATGCCCTCAGTTGCCCAGCATTGCTGTAACTGACAGGAGAAAAAATAGAAATAAAGATTGCAAGTGTTATTTCATCCGTAATTTTGCTGATTTGGAGCAACTTATGACTACAGCTTTTATTTAATAACGTAAATATATTTTATCTAACTTTTAAAACGACTTTTGTTAAACGAATAATTTTTACATTATAATGTCCAGTGGGCAGAGGTAAAAGAAGATTAATAGTTGCTCACGGAGTTGTGTTGCTGACCCACCAAACAAAGCTGCAATTTCTTCTGTTGACAGACCAGACAATGCAAAAAATGCGAGTTCATACTATCCCAAATTCCCAGAGGCTTTTTTTTCCTGATTTTCCTCACGGGCATCGTCAACAGGAATTAAGTACTCAAACTAATGACATAATGAATATCTGTTTCCTAGAAAGCATTTAACTGTCCGAAAATTTCCAACACATTAGTTGAGGTTATATATTTGTAGAGCATCAAATTCTTTCTATCTAATTGAACATCAGATGCAAACATCGCATTTCTGGGCACTGTGAGATCTTCCATGAAACCAAGCAGTTAAAATTTTAGCAGCTTGAAAGGTTCTAGGCACAAATAAGCGATAGCTAAAGATTAGCCAACAGACTGAATCCAAAACAAAAGGAAAGTGAAATGAATTGAAAGTTTCTTAATGATGTAAAAATGCATTTTAGGTAATAAATGAAAAATCTATTCTAAAAAACAAAACAAATAAAAAAACACGGATAATCTGAAATAAAGGCGTATTATTATTATTATTATTATTATTATTACAATAATGACAGATGCCCCTTATTCAGATTAAATTACACTTACGTCATTTATACAACAGAGCAGTTAAGGGTTAAGGTCTTTGTTCAGGGCTCAGCAGCGGCAGATTGGTGGTCCTGAGAATTGAACCTATGATCATCTGATCAGCAGGCTTTAACCTTTGAGCTACTTCTATATTTTATAATATAAAATTCCAATTGTTTTGTTCAATAAAATATTTTACAATTATTCTTTTATTTCTAATATATTTATTGTTTATCCCGCTTTCCATTATTTTCAATTCACACTGTAAGTATCAGGATTGGTTCAGGATGTTGTTACAAATTTCACGTATAAATTACCTGACAACTGTGTTGTGGCTGTTATAAACATATAGATGTGTTATAAACTAAATATTTAACTGAGTTTAATTCTCTTAACCCTTGACAGTGTACCGAGGCCGTATTTGAGGCTTTACATTAAGGTTTTCCTCGTTTGTTTTTTCTTTTTTTTGTTTGTTTTTGTTTTGTTTTTGTTTTTTTTGTTGGTCTGATAAAAACAGAAATTGTACTTTCTGTGCTGATTATATCTTAAAATGACATCTATCGTTTAAAATACAAGCATTTCAACTTTCCAAACATACGTGGAATGTTTAGCTTTTTGTTTTTTTGCTCTCTGTACATCACAAAGTTGACCCACAACCCCCTCACTATCCTGCAGACGACCCTATATTTTGTACTCCGTCTCTGAAAACCCACTACAGATCCTATGTCCTGAACTGCCCTGCAAAGCAGTTACTGCTGTTACCACGCTGGCACTACAAGCATGTCCATTATTCATAAATGACAGTTTTCATAGGTCCGGAACTAAATAAAACAGTAGCAGCGCCGCACACTTCTGCGTGGTTAGATAATTTAAACATAACGTTTCTCTCTCTGTCTTCTTCAGATTATTACACCGGTGTGATAAACACTGATAATGTAATAAATATTTCCTTTAATCGTCCCCACCGGCTTCCTGTGGTTTTATATGGTTGATTAATACGGTAATACTGACACAAATCATGCCTGAGGATTTCACCCAAATCAGCTGCCAACCAGGATTCTAAGGCTGGTTTCCACACTTTCCTTTCTCCATCCTTTCTTTCCTGACAAATCACTTTAAAGAGTGCCAATCCTTTCTGTCTCACGACTGTACCGCTTACTGCGGGCGTGTTCTTTAAACAAGGCCTCCCGACGACTTGGGGATGAATTCAACGTTTTGCTGAGTGCATGCCTTCCATTACTGAAATATCGACCTCACTCTCTACCTGCTGAGGTTTTTGACTGAAATTTTCCTCCTATCATTGATCCGGCAGAGTGCATACTACATAATCCAGCAGACATCTTATTAAAGTCAATTATGCCTAATTAAATTTCACGTCCCGTTGTGCGCCCACTGTGCCGCATCTTTAGACTGAAATCTACCGCTGGATGCTCTGTGAGGTTTTTCAAAGCCAGATGTTAAGAAATGATCTCCTTCACTTAAAAAACGGAATATATAAATATCCGTGGAAGGATCTGGGAAGTAATTCAGCTTTTTTCATGAACAGTTTATTTGTTAAATTGTTTTTTAAATGTACGATATGACAGATTGTGTTATTGCACAGTCACAGGGTAACCCTTACAGTCTCACGCTCTGTCCGAAATAGCATACTACTTATGTGTGTACTACATTTGAGTAAGCTACGTACTTCCGACTGTTAAAAAAAAAAAACATGTTCTGTATAGTATTGTTATAAACAGTATGAATGAAATTCGGACGTACTACATTTGCCATGTTGATATTGCCTATGACATCAAACCAGTGCTTATTTAATATTGGATAATGTCGACATGGATAATGTAAAATGAGTCAATTTACGACAAGGAACACTGTTTTTTTTCTTCGAATACTAAAACTAATTTAATTACCTGAAAATACCGCATCACGGTTTTTCGACTAGTCCCTCAGGCTCATGTTTCCATCGTATACATACTTCAAAATCTGGACGGTAGTATTAGGTCATCTGGGAACTTTTTACCTGCTGTTTATTGCGTGCTGAGGATTCTATTTCAGTTCAGCTCACGCACTATAGAGTTTGGCCAACTATATAGTAGGGACGTATGAGATTTTAAACAGTTTCTTTAACCACCAGTGCGAGAGAGACTTAACACAGACGTCTGTTGCATGAATTGCATGACAACAGGTTAAAATGTTAATGAGTCGTTTCTGCTTAATCTTTGTCTCGGGGCCAAAAAGATGTGTGATAATTCATATTTGACAACCGATGAAATTAGAAAGCGGGTGAGATTCAATGAAGGTTTTGAGTCCTTCGGCATTCATGAGAGTCGGAAACTCTGTCTGCAGATCAAGAACACTCCAGCAGTGATAACCCTGATGAAAAGGTTTTCAGCTTTTATGTGGACAATTTTATGTGGAGAGCAAAGATGGCGTCAGTTGCAACCTTGTCATTTGGTATGTTTTAAATCATATACAAAAGCATTATAATAGACAATCTTTAAATGTCTAGTGCTGTTTATAGTATAATAAAAAGAAATGTGGTTCTGGACAGCGGACCAATATAATGTGCTCCATTTGTGAAAGAAATGAATCGTGCCGAATGGACACATTTTGCGCTAATCTGTCCCATCATGCAAAGTGCTCGGAGCAGATAAGAGACAAAATTGCTTCTGTGGTGCTGCTTCTGTCCCTGTTTTTAAAACTCTATTTGTTAATGAACTGTTTGCTACACTGGAACCTAATGAGCCGCTCTTGTTTGCATCACATGCATGGTGAAAAAAAAAAAAAAAAGGAAATTTTCGTCCCCTCACTTTTATGTTGATGCTCCACATAACAGTGTGATGTACATACTGCAGAGCACTTACAGAAAACGTACGTACGTGGTATTAAGATGTGATTTGCTAAATCTTTAAGTCTAATTTGCAAATGCTTCAGTCTTTTTGAAAGAGTCACTAAGGCTGAACGATCATTATTAGTCACTGAATAATTCCTACTTCTGTTACTGCTGATGGGTTCATAATCACAAAAGCAAAACATTTTCACATCATCATTATCAACACACAATTACAAAATTACTAGCTAGAGATTTTATGCTTTAGAGATTTACTACTTATGTTTATCTGACTGGGTGTATATGTGAATCATGCAAGTGTGAGCCAAACTTGATTTAGTGAATTCTTTGGGATTGATGTGCAAGTCTCACGGCTCGGCCAATCGATGAGAAAGAGAGAGAAAATGGAAATGTTAAAAAAAAAAAAACAGTTGTTGTGAAAAAATTGAAGAAACATTAAGACTTGCTTTTTGTCTGTACAGGGGAGGAAAAGCAGGTGAAAGTAAAAATCAGCAAATCTTTATTAATAGTTGTGGAATGTTTTTCTTTATATTTTAATTCCATATATGTTCTTTTCGATGATGTATATGTTCTACTTATTTTTCCTCGGCCATAAGTCAGCTTGAAGTTTATTGACTTTAAATGTTGGCCTATTATAAACACCTACGCGTTCTTAATACAATAGTTTATACACTACTACCTCTTGTTTTCCATGAGAATGGTGTATGTGATCTCATGATAATCACAACATCCTGTCCTTTCCACACACACATTATCGAGGAAAGACACTGTACTTCCATCTTTACTTTACTAAACTCTGTAAAAGTTCCTGGCTTCTCGTCTGTTCATCCTTTTACCGTAAAGCCAAACCACATCTGCCGGATCTGGATTACAACATATATTTCAAGCCGTAATTTATTGTTCCGTGTACTGTTAAACATTGCTGAGGTGTGTGTGAGCCGTATTTGCGAGTGTTTGCCTGACGCCGTCGCTTGTTCACCCTCTTGATAAGTCTTTTGTTCAAGAAAAAATTGTAACAACATAAGTAGATATGCAAAAAAAAATGTTTTTTTTAATCTGACATTACATATGATTGTGCTGGACAAGATTGTTAAACAGATCAGCACGTATAACAGAACGTATACAAATGTCTCACTAAAAAAAGTGTCTATTTTTACGACACTATTATTGTTTTCCCAATTATCATTACTTTTTAATTTTCCTGCTATAATTCAGTTCTTCATGGGCTTTGTCCTCAGCTGTAACTTACTCTAAGTGTGTCTCTGTGTGTGTGTGTGTGTGTGTGGTACTCGGGTATAATTGTTTTTTTTTTAACATATAATTTTTTTTACTTATCTAATTTAAAAAGCCTAAAAATAAGCTGATAATAAAATGTGTGCAAAATTTTCGTTATACACTGTTATTATGGGTTGTAGATAACAAGCTGGACAATTATCTTCATTAATGAAAATAATAGATCGTTTTTTTCTATTTAAAATAAATTTAACAGTCAATATTTATCAGGTAAATAGACAATTATAAAAAACAATAAAAAGAAGATGACGACAAAAAATAAAGTTTAAAATAGAAAAATAGGAAAGCTCACACTTGAGATGGTTTTTTTTTTCCAAAAACAGAGTAATGTTGTATAAAGTAGTGATGCTTGCTTTAGAAACAAAATCTGCCCTGAATTATATATCCAACCAAACTTAACTCATAAATGTACTAGACATTTTTTTCTTATCATTATAATTTAAAGCTTTGTTGCGTTGAAATGCTGTGCACTGTGCTGTGCGCCATAGAAGTATGTAAACTTTTACAAATATTTATTTTAATTGTTGTTTTTTTAAACATATATTAACATGAATTTATTATTTATTTTAGAATTTATTATTAACCTTAATTTTCCAATTTTTAACATTCACAATTGGGCGCGGTTTTTCGGACAGTCGCCTACAGTAAAGCAAGTGATAATAGTATAGAATACAGCTTTATTATATAAATAATGATAATATTAGTATTACTGTTAATAGAAATTAGAGTAATAATAGAGTAATAGAAATTTTAATTTCTAAAAAAAAGAGTAGAAGTTTTACTTACAGCGAACAAGTAAAATACTATTATTGACTCGAGATAAATTTCTAAAAGAACAATTAGATACAAATCCATAAATGTGGGTTAGTGACTCTGTCGGACGCTTAATGCCCGTTAAAAAATCTTTTGCATTTGGCATCAGTATTTATCCTCTAGGCTGTGAACAGAAATGTGATATTAAGTAATAGTCCCTTCCGATCCCATGGCACTGCCCCTCTGCTCACCTTAGGCATATGTATTTAATTCGATCATAATTTCCTCCTAAATTTGGATTCTGCCCTGGGCTACAGTGTTAACAGTGTGACCGGAACCAACCGAAAACTAGGGCAATATATGCATTATTACCTGGACTGTTAAGAAAAGACACCAAGACGGTGACGGCCTTATATTTCAACAAAAACACAGAAATAAGTAAATTGTTAAATTGTTGTAAAGACCTTTCAAGTTGTCTGAATGTCAACCTGAAGTGATGGCTCAGTGGTTAAGGTGTTGGGGTGCTAATCGGAGGATTGTGGGTTCAATTCGCAATGAATTAATTAACCCCCAACTGCCCAGTTGTATAAATAAAATAAATAAAAGTCGCTATGGATAAGGGTATCTGCCAAATGCTGTAAGTGAGACAAAGAGAAGAAGACAAAAAGAAAAAAAAGAAGGAAAAACTTAAAGAAGATGTATGGATGAATGAAGGAAGGAGGAGAAAAGAAGAGGAAAAGAAAGAAAAAAGGAAAAAAAGATGGAGGAAACTGAGGAGAAAGAAAGAAAGAAAGAAAAGAAGGAAGGAAAGAATAAAAAGAAAGGAAGGGGATTAAGTGCGGATAAAAAGAGAGAGATGGAATTGTGGAATGATGACACACTGCTAACACATTGGGGTCAGGGTGAAAAACGGCTGAGGAGGAGAACAGAGGAACAGAGAGGAGGAGTGAAAGACAGAGACTCCCAGGGTAAAGCAGTGTGACAGATGAGATTAAAGGAGCAAAATATCGGTGTAACATCTTATATGTTACATCAACTACTAAACAAAACAGACTTTAGTAAATACGTAACATTCGTATTATGTGCATTTGATTTAAGGTTCTGAACCTGCTGCTTAAAAGAATGTTAGAGAATGAATGTTGATGAGAAAAATTAAAAAAGGGTAAATAATAGTAGAGGTATAGAGAGAAAAAGGGCATTTTTAGAGGTGTAATGAAACAATTTTTAAGTAAAATATTTTTCATTAGTCTGTTTTAGGAGGGTTGATAGCTGAATTCAGGCATCATTGTCTTATTTTCAGTAAAGTTTTTCCCGGCTTTTAAAATCTGCATTGAAAATTAACTCAAACGTATTGAAGTCTGAAATTTTCTTGCTTAACCGTTCCGTAAGTCGCATGTTTCGGTCTGCATTAACCCTGAAAAATATGACCTTCTAAAGGTTGACTTGCGGTTGTGTTTTGGCGGTCTGAGTTCCACTGTGGTATAGGGCCTGGGTGAATGTGCTAAGTGCGGCTTGGCATTAGGCCATCGCTCCTTTGCTATCTGGGATTATTCTGATTAAGGCTGAGGCCCGATCTCACTTTAAAACCCCCCCAGAGAAAGAACACTGAATAGTGGCAAAAGTTTTTACTAACAAATTTAACGGAAGTGACACTTTATTGGTGTCCTAGTTTTTACTAAGCAGGTCACTGAGCGATTAATGGTTAAAACATGGTTCCTAAAAGGTAAACCTACACAGACAGATTTGTTAAAATTGACAAAGTAAGTTTGTACATTGAGAGTCTGATAATGTTGCTTCTGTGCGTAAATCACACATAACAAATACACAAGCTGACAAGCAAAAAAAAATTCTGTAAAACAAAAAGCACATCGCTTTTCAGATTAAATTTCGCAAATTATTAAATCTGTGCAATACCGTTTTCGCAATTTGTTTAAAATAAATCATTTGTCTAGAATAAAGAAATGAAAAAAAAAGTCAGTGTGTAAAGCTTTGTTACACTGTCTGGTTGTTAAATACACTTCTGTTGCCCCAGCGCTACTTACTTTGTTATTAAACCTTAAAAATAAAACACCAAATCACCTTTAGATATTAATACACTATTTTTATGGCTTTATTTACAAATTTACAGGCTTCCTGAAGTAGTAACAAAAACACAGATCATTTATAACCGTCTTAACACACTGCAACCAACATTTCTTGCCCTTTTTTTAAAAAAAAATCCAGTTTGATCACACTCAGACTTTGCGTCAGTAATTAGACTTGCCATTTTTTCTATTCAGTGTAATAACCACCTATTTTAAGGACCTATTAACACAACAGTTTTTTTTTATCACTTGGTTGAAATGATCTTACAAATGGCTGCCGTGGCTCTTTAACCCTCTTACAGTGCAAATAGGCTGTCGTTGTGCCACAAAGCTGCGATAGAGAAATGAATCCTAACGATATATAACACTTTCTGTTGAATTTCATTCGATTCTGTTAGGATGGCAGAGATTAATTTAAATCGAAAACGAACTTCAGATAAATTGAGGCAATGGTGGCAAGGAAAAACTCCCTGAGATGATGCTCTGAAGAAAGGAACCAGATTCAAGGCGGAACTCGTCCTCATCTGGCTGACACTGGAGTGAGTGTTTATATATCACGTCCTGTTTTTGCACAACTTATAAAAGCCGCGAAGATTCTAAAGTAAAGTCTATAATGGATTAAACACTAATTATGTTGGCTTGATAGAGCCAGTTTACTGTTTATATATATATATATCTATATATATGTGTGGGATATATATATATGTGTGTGTATATATATATGTGTGTATATATATATATATATATATATGTGTGTATATATATATATATGTGTGTAAATATATATATGTGTGCATATAATATATATCGGTGGGTATTTATAATAGAGATATATGTGTATGTGTATATATATATATATATATATATATGTGTGTATGTGTATATATATGTGTATATGTGTATATATATGTGTATATGTGTATTATTATTATATTATTATTATTAGTTGGAAACCACATTTTTCACGGCGCCGTGGTGTGGTGGGTTGGAGCGTTGGCGCCCACATGGCAGTTGCGCTCCAGCTACCTGGGTTCGATTCCGGCACGGGTACTTCCCGGTCCCACCCCTCCCCTCTTTATCTCCCCTACTCCATCTAAGATGAAATAAAAATAACATTGAAAAAAGATTGTCGTAAAAACTAATATTAGGTATTAAGTTAGACGGACGATTGTGGGTTCGATTCCCAGCACCACTAGGTTACAACTGCTGAGCCCCTGAGCAAGGCCCTTAACCCCCAATTGCTCAGTTATGTAAATAAAATAATAAGTTTCTCTGGATGAAAGCATCTGCCAAATGCTGTTAATGGGAATGTAAATATATTTTACGTTATATTTGAATATATTTTAAGTAGATAATGACTACATTTGGATTTTTTTTATTTCGTTTTTGTTTTTAGTTTAATTTTACACTTTTACAGAGGAAGATATTCATTTGTGTAGCATTACAGCGATTATATGTACCAGACAAACTAACAGTCGAATTTATAAAAATAGATGCTTTTTTATCAGTGAAAATGTAAAAAACACACGTTATTTTTATTTCTTCCGATCGATTCTAAAGCAATAACAGGAAATAAGTCACATTTAAGCAGTGTAACATCCTGAATTGTGTCTAAACTGATGCCGATCAAAGTCCAGTGTGTTGCACTGACAGTACAGGGTGAACTAGAAGTAAAATTCTGAAATATTTCTGTGTTTATTATTCAAGCTGCGACACACCGTTTTATAATGAAGTAATTTATCATGAATAGAAAAACAGACACACACACAAACAGACAAATACACACAAGCAGACTAATACACCAGCTGCTCCTGTAACATTACACACGGTGCTGTGAGGGTTTATATCCTTTACAACTTAAAATTACACAAAAATATGGGGCAGTCAAAAGGTTGATCATTTTTGTGAACATTTTTATAGAGAGAGAGAGAGAGAGAGTCACTGAAAGAGAGAGAGAGAGAGAAAGAAAGGGGAGAGAGAAAAAAAGAGAGAAAGAGAGAGATAAATAGGTAGAGAAAGAAAAAAGAGATAAATAGATAGAGAAAGAAAAGAAAGATAAAAAGATAAAGAAAGAAGAGAGAGAGATATTAACAGAGAGAGAGAGAGAGAGAGAGAGAGAGAGAGAGAGAGAGAGAGAAACACCTGTTTGTGGTACTGTTTAGAACATTAGCCACACAAGCTAACCCGTATTTTATGTCTGAGGTAAAAAAAACATTAAAATTATAATTTAAAAAGTTAAAATAATAATATTTAAATAATGAAATGAATAATTGAAAGGCAAATGAAAGAAATTAGTGGTTTAAATTCGATACCGTACTAAAAAAGTGTATGAAATGCGAGACTTACTGAATGTTGGAGCTGTTCCAGTGCACGGCGTGCCGGCTCGCGCGCGCCAGGTAAAAGTTCGCACAGGTGAGCGCAAGCAGAAGAAGCGCGAGCGCGGCGAGCGCCATAATCCCTTCTTCTCAAAATTCTCTTTTTTTCTCTCGTTCTCGTTCTATATCTCTCTCCCTCTGTCTTTCCGTCTCGGTCCGGTCGCTGCTTGTCCCGTCACTCACAGCACTGACCCCACATCCCGGTCGAGGAAGAAAATAAGGCAAAGCAAAGCAAGAGCGACGCAACGCACGCGCTTAAACTGCGCTGACGGAGATGCTCGTGGACTGAGCATGTGCATGCGGCGTGTAAGTCAGACTCCATGGCACACACCGCGTCCCCATGTCTTCCTTTTTTTTTTCTTCCTTTCTTTTTTACCGATCCCGCACCGGGCACCCGCAGACAGTCTCGCAGGGCTTCGTCTAGGCTGACTGGATGCTTGACATTGATCAGAAAATAAAGTCGCAGCGAGCAAGTGAACAAAGACGAAGAAGAAGATAAAAATGCGAAAAGACTCCGATTGAGAACTATATTCTACTGAGTCGTCGTTTGTTATTATTATTATTGTTAATATTATTATTAATTTTATTATTAAAATTTGAAAAATCTTATTTGATGCGCGTTTATGTCTCTCGATCTAACAGATATGTAACGAGAACAGGTCCTGGTGCAGGAGTTTTATTCGCCGCTCTCCTCCAACCGGCCCGAGCATCAACTACGCTCAAGTTCTCTCTCTCTCTCTCTCTCTCTCTCTCTCTCTCTCTCTCTCTCTCTCTCTCTCTCTCTCTCTCTCTCTTCCAATCTCTTTGTGTCTTTCGCGATTCAGTAGGCTCGTGCGTCTTGTAGCTCCGCCCCCTCGCACTAAACAGCCCTTACGTTCTTCAGCATCAGCTACCTTAAAGACCCGACATAAAGACAGACCCGGTTCCAAATCCACCCCACCACCCCCATTACTACACTCAGCACATCCCATTAAAAACAAGCTACACTTCCATATACACACGGTAACCAATAGCAACCTGAGCTGCCGCAGTGTTTTCACACAGTCTGGGACAAAGCTTTAAATCAGGGGTTCCAGAACATTTTTTTTTTTTTTTTTTTTTTTTTTTATAAGAGCCACATCACTTTTTTCTTTCTTTAATGAAAAAGAAAAAGAGAGAGAGAGACAAATAGATAAAAAAGAGAGATATATAGATGGAAAGAAAATGAGAGAAAGAAATATTAAGAGAGACAAAGAAGTTAAAGATACTTCTTGATGTTTTCTTAAAATATATATATATATAATTGTGTATATTATATATATATATATATATATATATATATATCTATATATATGTCTGTAATTTCAGGTATTTTGCCCTGTACCCGTGTTTTGGTAATACAAATGTGTAATACAAAATATTTGTCATGTTTAGAAAAGCTTTGAATCTTTAGAGAGAGAGAGAGAGAAAAAGAGAGAGAGAGAGAGAGAGAGAGAGAGAGAGAGAGAGTTAAATAATGAAAAGCTGAGGTTAAAGTGTTTCGAACGTTAGCCAGACAAGCTACCCCGGTGCTTACTAGTAGCTGTGTTATTATTATTATTATTATTATTATTATTATAGGTAAAAGTAAGAAAGTTGTGGTTAAAATGATAGAACTGTTTCGGTGCACCGGTTTCGTATAACAGAAAATTACATGGGACAGACTGACTACTAATATTGTGGAGATTTTATGATGATATTTGATGTATTTATTTTGCATCCTAATGCTACAAGCATTACTTTTCAAAAGATATATAGAATAATAAAATAAAAGATGGCACATGAGAAAAACATATTTCTTTGCACTTGTTTTTATTTGGTTTAATTTGCTGCATTCTGAATTAACTTTTCTCGATCCCCACCGTTCGGTCATTTTGTTTGTCTCTTTGAATTTCTTGCTGGTTGGTGTGCAGTAGCATCCGATCATTGCAGGATCTCCGTTGTCATAATGTCAGACTGTACGACAGTCTAAACTCTTTCTTACTTAAAAAGTAGTTAGCAGCAAAAAAAAAAAAACTGCAGCGGTAATTTTGCTCCTGACATGGTTCGTTTCCACTTTTTCCCCTGGTTTGAAGTTATTGCACTAATTGTATCATCAGGTTCAGAGCTCCCATTGGTTTTTGGTTTGTCGGTCATCATAGGAGGAGTCACACTGCGGGAAGGTGTTTGAAATCTGCCAGAATTTTAGATTAGAGGAAATAACTGATGGCAGCGGCCATTAATCGTCTGTCTGTGATTAAAGACAACAGATTTTAGTGTAGGATTATAGAAATCTTTTAGGATTTTTAAAATTTGTCTCAGATTACACAGCGGAAGCCTGTATTTAGGGAATTTTAATTTGAAAGGCAACCTATATTATGAAATAAAGCTATGGTATGAGTAAAACACATACAGTATTTAAAATAGATTTAGAGGGCCGGTCAAAATGTGTGTGTGTGTTCTGATCTTAAGTGCTGACTGTATCTTTCATACTAACTTTTAAGGCGTTTATGGCGTTTATCTGTCCAATAATTACATATATTTAAGGACCTATAACGTACACTATTGCTGTTCCTAAACACACATCCCGTCCCCAGCACTTCAGCACGGGTAAGTCTGGTGTAATACAGCGTGATTATGGGAAATCCTCTTACGTGAGTAAATTGATTCTTTCCTCTCTGTGCTCCCGAACTCATCTGCATGCAGGGTGTAGAACTGATAGTTAATGCACCTGTGATCGGCAGAGCACACACATACACACACATACACTCGCATACACACTGTACCACCACCACTACTACTACTACTACTACCATTATATTGTTGCATGGAGGATCTCTTGTCTCTTGTGTGGCCTCAGGGCATGTTGCTGCGGTGATGCTGTTTTTATGAAGGGATGCAGAGAGTCAGAGCAAGAGAAAGGTAGGAAGGTAGAAAGATAGTTTCGGTTTCCTGGGAATGTGTTGGTTACAAAGAAGTCAAAATGATTTATTGGAAGAAAAGCAGGGGATAGAAGAAAAAAAGGAAAGACAGAGGTGTCATTGGGGATTCCCTCATGTCTTTTTCTCTTTCATGTTTTTTGGTCACCTGCATATTAGAAGAGTCTCTTTCTCTCTCTCTCTCTCTCTCTCTCTCTCTCTCTCTCTGTCCCTCTCCCTCCCTCTCTCTCTATCTCTGTATGTGTGTGTGTTAGTTTTTGTCATCCGGCCCTGTCTTTGCCTACACCCATTGTGTCAAGCTATGCTGACTCTTTTGCAGGCTATTTTTGTATTTCTTTGGCTCTCTTGCTCTCTCGTGATCTACCTGTCACTTCTTTGTGTGTCTTACACTCATCCATCTACTCCCCCTTTCTCTCTCTCTCTCTCTCTCTCTCTCCACTTTTTTTTTCAATTCCAGAAGTGTTCATCCTCTGCTTTCATCCTTCACTCTATCTTCATGACAGCAGAAAACCTTTGAGGCACCCATGCAAATGCAGATTGTATTTTAATAATATCAAAAAAGTCTCACAGTGGAAATGTGCACACACACACACACACACACACACACACACCACACTTGATTTCAAACAGACTTTATATACAGTGAAGGTAGCATTGTACAGTAAATTTTCAAACCTTACTTAAACGTTTCTTTGGGCATATGTATTATTATTATTATTATTATTTTTGTTATTATTATTTCCTGATTTTCCCAACACAAACGGTCTTATATGTCTGTAACAGGGTCATCAGTAGGTTTTAGAAAGCAGCTTTCATTTGCAAAACTGCTTTTCAATCCAATCAGGTTTTTTTTTTTTTTTCCCTCCTGATAGCTGATGAAGAAAAATGGCCCCTGTGGCGTAACCAACCCGGGCCGGGGCCGCCGGCACATCGGCCCTTATGACATTTAAGTCTGCGCAGTCCAATCCGTCACACAGGCCGTTTCCTCTGCTCAAATCCAATCTCGCTGCCCTCATAACACTCAACCTAATACCCAACTCCCCCAGCCGAGTCTTCTCCTCCTTGCACCAGCTGCGAGGGAAATCACAGGCAGGGTGGCATGGCTGCCTTGACCCTTTGACACAGGAAGTCCTTTCTCAGACAGCCGTGTGACACACAGAGATGTGGAGAAGAGTACAAAGTGATGCATTCATCCAGCAAGTCGAACGATTAGAGAGGAAAAAAACCTTTTTTTTCTTTTCCGAGTTGTGTGAACGACCTGACCTTTAAAATAAATTCACAATCGCAGCTGTGGCTTTCGGCTGATTCAGTTTTCTCATAAAATTATTAAAATAAGTTTTATTTTCAATTTCTCTCTCTATCATTCTTTTTCTCTCTCTCTGTCTCTCTCTTTCTCCCTCTCTGTCTCTCTCTTTCTCTGCCATTCCCCAAAGTGTTCAGTGTTGTGTTAGTAAACCGTGCTGACATCCAACCCCCTCCTCTAACCTCCCTACTGCCTCATTCTACTGCTTTCCCTATATCTCTCTCACTCCCTCTCCCCATCTCTCTCTCTCTCTCTCTCTCTCTCTCTCTCTCTCTCTCTCGCTCGTTCTCTGTCTCACTCACTCACTTACTCTCGCTTACTCTTTTTCACTTCACTGACTGACATGAATTTCCAATCTCACTGTTTACCTTCCACTGCTGTGCCTAAAACAACACTGGCAAAGATAGAGCCCGTGTAGAAAAGGGAGGGGAAAAGGGAGGGATAGAGGGAGGGAGCAGGGCAATAGGGAGCGAAAGCAGAAAGAGAAAACGAAATAAAAAAGAGAGGGTGGATGCAGTGAAGGGAGAAAAAAGGCAGAGGTGTTAGAGACAATGGAAGTCCTGGGTAGAAAGTAAAAGAGGTAAAAAAAGAGAGAAAAGAAGCTGTGTGTGTTTATGGTGTTTGTGTGTGTGGTAGAAATGATACAGGAAAAAAATAAAAATAGACTATTAACAAGTTTAAATACAGTGTTTATTTTTAAAATAAGGAAAATGTTATCTTATTTTGTAACCAATTCATTGTCACATACTGACAAACGAGTGCCAAATTAATTAAAAAAAACACTATGAGATTTATGAGCCATCAGAACAACTTTAACGTTCCTCGGCTTAGATTTGATAAGTTGTATCTACATTTGCTCAGTTGGTGTCTTATGATAGTCATGTACATCAAAATCTTCAACATCAAAAATCTCCTGTAGTCTTAAAGCCAGGCAGATATCTGGTGACTATGACGCTTAGAGTGTTTAATTACTACTATTATTATTATTATTATTTTACATTATTTAGTCAGTCTTCTCTAGATAGATTAGATTAGATTAGATTAGATTAGATTAGATTCAACCTTATTGACATTGCACAAGGTAAATGTACAGAGCCAATGAAATGCAGTTAGCATCTAACCAGAAGTGCATAAGTGGCTTATTTACAATAAATAGCAGTGTAATAAATAAGGGTATGGGGTTGATAATTACACAGGTGAGAGTGAATAATGTACAGAGGGTGCAGTAGTATGTAATATATGGTATCTATAAGGGTATATCTAGTATTATACAGTTATAAAGGTGTGAAGAATGACATAATGGATAAAGTGTTTGTATGATACAGTAAATACAGAGTAAATATGGATAGAGTATACAGAAGTGTAAGGATAGCTTGTTATGGAATATACAGAAGTGTAAGGACAGATAGTTATGGAAATATACATAAGTGTAAGGATAGATAGTTATGGAATATACAGAAGTGTAAGGATAGATAGTTATGGAATATACAGAAGTGTAAGGATAGATAGTTATGGAATATACAGAAGTGTAAGGACAGATAGTTATGGAATATACAGAAGTGTAAGGAATAAGGATATACAGATAGTAGATATGGAATATACAGAATATACAGAAGTGTAAGGACAGATAGTTATGGAATATACAGAAGTGTAAGAATAGATAGTTATGGAATATACAGAAGTGTAAGGAATAGATAGTTATGGAATATACAGAAGTGTAAGGACAGATGGATATAAACAGAATGAAGGATAGTTATGGAATATACAGAAGTGTAAGGAAGTTAGGATATACAGTTATGGAAGATACCGTTAGAAGTATAAGACAGAAGTGGAATAAGAAGAAGGACAGATAGTTATGGAATATACAGAAGTGTAAGGATAGATAGTTATGGAATATAGACAGTAAGTAAGGACAGATATTTATGGATAGACAGATAGTTCATTATGGAATATACAGAAGTGTAAGGATAGATAGTTATGGAATATACAGAAGTGTAAGGAATAGATAGTTATGGAATATACAGAAGTGTAAGGATAGATAGTTATGGAATATACAGAAGTGGTAAGGACAAAGGGAGTTATGGGAATATACAGAAGTGTAAGGACATAGATAGTTATGGAATATACAGAAGTGTAAGGATAGATAGTTATGGAATATACAGAAGTGTAAGGATAGATAGTTATGGAATATACAGAAGTGTAAGGACAGATAGTTATGGAATTATACAGAAGTGTAAGGACCTAGATAGGTTAGGGGAATATACAGATAGTTAGTTATGGAATATACGAAGAATAGTGTTATGGAATCAGAAGTACATAAGTTATAGTGTATGGATATATGGATACAGAAGTGTAAGATAGATAGTTATGGAATTATACAGAAGTGTAAGGATAGATAGTTATGGAATTATACAGAGTAAGGACATAGATGATTATACGAATAAGGACAGATAGTTATGGAATATACAGAAGTGTAAGGATAGATAGTTAGGATTTTATACAGAATGTAAGAAGGATAGATAGTTATGGAATATACAGAGTGTAAGGATAGATAGTTATGGAATACAGAAGTACAGAAGTGTAAGGACAGATAGTTATGGAATATACAGAAGTGTAAGGATAGATAATATCGAAGTGTAAGGATAGATAGTTATGGAATATACAGAAGTGTAAGGACATAGTTATGACAGAAGTATAGTTATGTAAGAATACAGAAGTACAGAAGTGTAAAGGACAGATAGTTTATGAATATACAGAAGTGTAAGGATAGATAGTTAGGGAATATCTGTAATATACAGAAGTTAGTAAGGACAGATAGTTATGGAATTATACAGAAGTGTAAGGAAGTAGATAGTTCATGGATTATACAGAAGTGTAAGGATAGATAGTTATGGAATTATACAGAAGTGTAAAGGATAGATAGTTATGGAATATACAGAAGTGTAAGGATAGATAGTTATGGAATATACAGAAGTGTAAGGACAGATAGTTATGGATGTATGATACAGTAAATACAGAGTAAATTAATTATGGAATAGTTATGGATGGTGCAAAGATGCAGATAGACAGATAGATAGATAGATAGATAGATAGATAGATAGATAGATAGATAGATAGATAGATAGAAACTGTAGACAGACAGACTGATTGATTGATTGATTGATTGATTGATTGATTGATTGATTGATTGAAAGAGGAGAGAGAGTGAGAGAAATGCAAAAAAAAAAGGAAATTGGTATGCATTGTGCATGTTTTGTACATGCTCAAAGAGAGAGAGAGAGAGAGAGAGAAACAGAGAGATATAGAGAGAAAGAGAGATCTGAAGAAGTGATTAGACTGAGTGCACAGGTTAATAGCAGGCTACAAGCTAAGTGAATAAGTGGACAGTGCGTGTTTAAAAAAAAGAAAGAGAGAGCAAGAGAGAAAGAAGGAGCAATGACTATACAAAGGGTGCAGTGGCTACAGGGATGCAAAGTAACTCATTAGATGGACAAAAAGAAAGAGAGAGACATACAGGACATTAGTGGTGAAATAAACACAAAACCAGAAAGATCTTAAAACAAAGAAAGAGAAAAAAAAAACAAAGAGAGAGAAAAAAGAAAGGTAGGCAGAAATAAGGGAGTCAGTGACAGAGAGAGAGAGACAGAGATCTCAGAATAGACACACTCAGCAGCATGAAATATTGAAAGAGGGAGCAGGAAAACAAGACAAAGGAGAGGAAAATGGAGGGACTGATAGAGATAAATATAATGGTTATTTGGGCAGCGCATGTTGGCACAGAGGGCGAGATGGAGCGAGAGACAAGCGAGTACGATGGGCTGCAGCAAAAGATGGATGATGGAAAGACTTTGGTGCTGTGATGGGGGTGGGAGGAGAGATTTAAAAAGTGAGCGAGAAAAAGAGAAAGAGAGAAAAAAAGAAAAAGAGAGAGAGGCAGCATTTTTTGAAGGTAGAAAAATAGATGGTTTAGGTAAGAAAAATTGCACTGCAAAGTGTTTTCTCTCTTTCATGCTCACCTCTTTTCATTCCTCTCTCTCTCTCTTTCTGTCTCTCTTTGATGTCTCACTTGTTCACTCTCTCTCTCTCAAATATTTAAGATGCACAGCAGCTTTTTTTGTAAAAATTACCATGCAGATCTGGTGCACTATTTTCTAACACCATCAAATGCCAATCCTCTCATTCTTGAGCCCGAGCATCTGATTTCTTTCTTTTTTTTTTCACCTACAACATTTGTAATTCATTTCTAATCTAATCACACTCGTTTTTTACCTAAGGCTGAAGTCAGAGGCTCTTATTGACCCGGTTAAACCCATAGGCAGCTTCAATGCTTTATTTAGCCTCATCTGTAAATCTACAGCATCAGCAAAGATGAAGGGAGCGGAGAACTCCTGCTGCTGATGCTTCTTCTGCTGCTACTGGGAGAGAGGAGGAGAGCAAATCGGCGATCGATTGCAAAGGCCTGCACGCAAGTTTTTTCCTACCAAGCGTTTTGCTGCCTGCCCCTGACATAAATCAGGGTCTTAGAGCTGCACTGCACTCAGAACTGCCCTTTACTCCCTTGTGTTTTGTTTCTGTGTGTGGTTGTGTTGAGAGAGACAAGCAAAGTTGTGTGAAATTATTCCTTCTGGTAAAAAAAATGTAAATGGACATTAAAAAAGAAAGAGAAGAGATTTGCTTTGTAATAAAAAAAAAAAAAATGGGTTTGAAAAATATTTTCCATTTATAAGTATTTAAATATAGAGATTTTTACATGATAACATCATAGATTTAATTATATTTATTATAAACTATGATTCTTTTTATCGCTGTTACTATTATGACACAAATGAGCTATTATTAGTGATGGTAGTTGTATTAATAATAATAATAATAATAATAATAATATTCTTATTTATTTCTTTATTTAACATTGACATTATTTGCCTTTCGCTTACCTTTCCTCATTTCTTTCCAACTGAGCAGTTTAGGATTAAGGACATTGCTCAGGGGCCCAGCAGGGCAGCTTGATGCTGGGGATTGAACCCACAATCTGACTAACCACATTTCCCTACATTTTTTTTAAAACATATATTTGCATATTTCCTTCTTGTTGTTTTATTTCTTTCTTTATTTAAAATTATTTGAAATCATATTCTATTTATTTTTAATAGAAGAAAATACGGGCAAATACTCAAGGTTAAAAAATAGAATTATGGCATATATTATATAGCGTCATCATGCCATGTGTAATATCAGTGCAATACGTTTTTTGCACCTTTTTTGCACCTTTTCTTCAGGAAATTGAAAAAATGTATATATTGTTAGATTTTATTGTTAGTTTTCATTTTACATTTAATTATCATCATTGTTAAAAATCTGATATTGTGAAGTTTCATGTCTTTTAATTATACACTTGAATAATTAAATTGGCAGAGCTACAATTATCCATCTTTTCACTTCCTTCCTATTATCCAGATAAAGTTATTCTGTATTTCAGCCAGGATTAGTAGTGTTACCCATAACAGCATGGCCTTTGTACTCTGTTTATTTACATGAATTCATTTGGCAGATCCTTTTATTCAAAGTTATCTAGGTCAGTGGCATGACTCGTTTTTTTGCAAAAGCATACATTACCTTTGGCAAAAACGTTAATACTGTAAGCTGTAAACTCAATTTACGCATTTGTAGTTATTTTGATTGGGTGAAAGCCGATTCCTCCTGTTTTTCCATAATGTGACTTTCATAGTCATGTCACTGACACATCAGCAAGGGCAAAATTGATTGTCTAAAAAGCAGTCATTTAATTTTAACACACACTATTTTCTGGTTTACCAAACTATATGCTATCAACAGCTAATAATTAATAAATAATGACTCATTTATTCAGTTTAAATGAATTTAATTAATAAACATGTCATAAAGTAAAACACTGTATCTTGTCTTTATAATCTAGTCCAATTACCGCTTGTTACTTTGACGAAATGTTATATATATATATATATATATATCAATAAATCTATTAAAAATGCTGAAAAGACAAAAAGGTTCTGAGTGGAACGGAACAAAACACAAAGTACAACACAGTAGTATGTTAAAATTACAGCTCAGGAAAATACCTGTCAAAAATTACAAAAAATTAAGAAGCAAGCTCACATTAAAGCTTAGGTTTTTATATGTTATCTTGAACTAATTAAATCGATTTAATGTGAGCTTGCTTAGTTCTAAGGGTAAAATTTGTATTTTTTTGTAATTTTTCACAGCTGTAATTTTAAATCTTTTTTTTAATTATTACTAATGTCTTAAAACATTAACAGCATTATTTTCTAATATAATCCACACCGTGTACAATAACCTCTGGGAACAGTTTTATCATCATGTGACGATAAAGTAATGTGTAATGTTAAAAATCACTAAGACTGATATCTGACATATCTGACATAACTGACATTGTTATGACGTAGAAGACCTAAAAACATCATGAATAACAATATTACTACTAGTTCTACTTACATTAAAGATAAAAGTAATAATCATAATAATAATAATATGTTGTTGTACTATTGTTTTTCTGTTATAGACAAATGTGGATTTTTTTTATTGGGTACTGCATAAAAGTAAAATCTGCCTCTTAAGTAGTTAATATACAGACACAGTTCTATACCAGTACTACTGATGCTAATGCCTACTATTCCTGCTTTACCTACTACTAAAAATAACAAATCACTATTACTACTAAATATAAGAGTAAAAGCAACAATTATAATGATAATAAAATTAAAACAGTGTGACTATAAATATACTTGTACATATTAATAATATAAAACAAAAACTGCTACTACTACTGATGATAATAAAATTACTGTTGTTTTTCTGTATTACTTTTATAATTTATAACTAATTATGTTAATAGTGGTAGGTAATAGTCACTGTAAATATCATGAAAAACCTCCTACTCCTGCTAATGCTTATGATAATAAAAATAATAGCAACAATAACAACAAACAACAAAAATAAAATCAAACCCTACTTTTACTATTAGATAAGCATACATATTAATAATAATATAATACCAATATAACAACAAAATCAACTTTTACTACTACTAATAAAAACATAAAACATACCTAAATAAATCAAATTAAAACTAGTATTGTTTTTTTATGGTATACTAATGTAGATCTGTTATTAAATATATAACAAAAATAACAGCAACAATAATAACAATCAAAAGGCAACAATAATGAAACCACTACTATTAATTAGATAAACTTATATAATATATTATAGTATAATAATAAATGTGATAACAAAAACACCATTACTAACAATTATACAATTTATATGATATGATAAAAAATAAATAAAAATAAAATAATATGTACTATTGTTTATCTTATTATTATTATTATTATTATTATTATTATTATTATTATTATTACTGCTTATAATAACAAAAATAAAAGAAGCCATAACAACAGCAACATCGAGCAAAATCGAAAGGAAAAAAAACTACTACCAAAAATATGTAATAATTGTGTATATTGTATTGTATATATATATATATATATATATATATATATATATATATATAGTATATATATATATATATATATATATATATATATATATATATATATATATTATATATATATATTGTATATATATATATATATATATATATATATATATATATTGTATATATTGATATATATATATATATAATATATAATGTATATATATATATAATATATATATGGCACATTCTTCTTTATAGATAATGTTCGTTATAGGAAACAAGAGATAAATGGCTGTTAGTTTGTTAGTTTTCGCACCCAACAGAATGCCATTTCGACAATAATCACATTAAAACAATACTATTGCCCTTATTAGATAATATAGTAATAATAATAATATGAAAAGATAACTATTATTAATGATAGTTATAAAAATAATCTCATTATTATCAGCAACAACACTAACAGTACTTTAATAATCATAACATTCTGAGTATGTAAAACATTCAGAACAGGTGAAAAAAATCCAATGATTTATTCAAAATATTATTTCTCTACTGTTACAGATATCATTTTCATATAAATAATAGGTGACATAAGTGTAACAAATTATACCTACATGTTTGTAAATTGCATTAAAATCTATCTATCCATCCATTCATCCATCCATCCATCCACGATAGATCTGCTGGAGTCTGTCCCATCTGTCATTAGATGAAAGGCAGGGGTACAACCTGAACAGTCCATCACAGGGTCACATACAGAAAAACAACCACACATACACACCTATGGGCAATTAAGAATCACCAGTCAACCTAACATAGATGTTTTTGGACTGTGGAAGGAAACCGGGGAACCGGGAGTAAACCCACGCAAGTACAGGGAGAACATGCAAACACAAAAACCCCTGTTGGGGATAAGAACCTGGGACCTTCTTTCTGTGAGGCAACAGTGCTAAACACTAAGCCACCGTGCTGCCCCATATTTAAACTTTCTTTGCTATTTCTTATTATTTTACTATTTCAACTTTTTATTTCTGTAAAAAGTAGTTAAAGAGAAGACTTAGGATTTGAGCCCATAACCTTGCAGAGCAATAGCACCAATGGTTAAAAGCCGAGTCCCCACTCACCATAATTAGGTGTCATAGTTAATCACAGGTGTACATTACTGAAGGGATTACACAAGCTACTGAGCTGACAGGAGACTCTGGGTGTACAGGAATGACTTATAGTCAGCAAGGACACGAGTTTCTAAGGGAGCATTAATTTTGAGGATTAAGTCCTCACCTTTGGTACAGCACCATCCATTCCACCTTCTAAAAGCCTGGGTCAGCAGTTCACATGATACACTCTAATGGTACATGTGTGAGTGTGTGAGAGAGAGCGACTCAATGAGAGAAAGAGAGAGAGAGAAGGAAAAAGGTTTGATGCTTGGGTGCCCTTAAGAGACCAAATAGCCTGAGGCCCAAAAAAAGGTTGTCACGCGATCTTAAGTGTGTGTGTGTGTGTGTGTGTGTGTGTGTGTGTGTGTGTGTGTGTGTGTGTGTGTGTGTGTGTGTGTGTGTGTGTGTTTTGTGTGTGTGTGTGTGTGTATGTATGAAGCTTAAATCAGTCTAATTCTCCAGTTATGTTTACCTGTACTCTTTCCATGTCATACAATACACATCAGTGATTCTTAGTGTCAGTAAAGTTCTTCACACATCTTACTCCAGCTCATCACTTCCTGTTTGTTGGGGTAATCTGATTGGCCATTCGGTATAATTGCTGGGAGACAGCTTGATTGATTAAATGATAAGGAACGATAGATACCTGTCTCGTATTTTCCTCCCACATTGATTTTCTTTCTCTCTCTCTCTCTCTCTCTCTCTCTCTCGCTCTCTTTCTCTTTCTGTTTCATTTTGATGGAAGCATCATTTCATTGCAGCCAGAGAATCTTGGTTTTAATATATTCAGGACATGGGTTTTAAAATAGCAAAAGTTGGCAAGTATCATAAGCATCGTGACTGTAATGACAAATGTGTTCTTTGGTGCGTTCGCTTTCGCGAGTCCTTGGGTTCATAATAACTGTCAGGACGGGTGCATCACCACCAGAGTAATGGCCGTCAGAGTTAGTGAAGCAAAAAGCCCTGCAAAAAATAGTGTTATTATTCTATTAATAAAGTTTTGTTAAAGCTTAGTAATAACCAGAGGTGGGGAGTAACCAGTGTTGGGAATGTTGCTTTCAAAGAGTTATTAGTTAGAGTTACTATTTACTACTCACAAATATCAACTGATTTACATCATTTTAAAAGTAACTACTTTAAAAGTAAATTTTTCATGTCTCAAATGTCCCCAATACTGGAATAGGTTAAAATAAATAAAATGTCCACTACATAGAATATTTCATTATTATAAATCATTGTACACTAATCTACACTATTCTAATGCTGTGGTGTCATGTGACAATGTATGATGACTCTTTCTTCTTGTTCATAAGTTAAATGTTACATAAACAGTCTTGTCTTTCACATTACCAGGGTAAAAGTAGTGTTTATACGTCCAGATTGCAAAAGCTACTTTTAAACTCGTTAGATGTGCCATTGCTCTAAATCCTGTGGTACGTCCGAATTTCATTCATACTACCTGTAATAATACTATATAGTACATACTTTTTACATCAGGAAGTAGTACTTTGTGTGTGACTGTGCATGCTTGTGTGTGAACACCTGCAATACTCTCTGCCTTTGATAGACATTTACTCTATTTAATCCAATCATCATCAGTTATGAGGTTCTCTCCCATTCCCAACACACACATTAATCATTAGTGTAACACCTCACCCTCACACACTAGAAAAAATAAACTTTGCAGGTCCAATGGCTGGGACAGTCTACTTGGATTAAAACTACTTTATTGAGTTTTAATTAATTATAATATTAAATGTTAAAATAGTAACGCCACATTTTATACAGTAACAGCATTTTAACGGGGGAAACGGTTAAAACGTTAAAAAATAAAGTTACAACATTATTAACGCTGTTTTTATTTTAGATTAGATTAGATTAGATTCAACTTTATTGTCATTGTGCAAGAGCCAATGAAATGCAGTTAGCATCTAACCAGAAGTGCATAAGTGGCTTATTTACAATAAATATCAGTGTATAAATAGGGTATGGGGTTGATAATTACAGAGGTGGGGGTAAATAATGTACAGAGGTATATGGATAGAATATAGAGGTGTAACAATAGATAGTTATAGATTGTGCAAAGATGCATAATGGTAAGGTAGTGCAAAGTACAGAAGTGGCAGTGCAGAAGTAATTAATACTGTACATCAGCTGTTCAGTGCAGAAACAGCCACAGGAAAGAAGCTGTTTTTTAGTCTGTTTGTGCAGCTCTGAGGCATTGGTAGCGTCTGCCTGATGGGAGAAGAGTGAACAGTCGTGGTTGGGGTGAGAGGGATCTTTGATTATGCCTCTCGCCCTTTTTTTGTGTATGTTGTCCAGGGTGGGTAGCTGAGTGCCGATGATTTATAGTGCCGTTATTCCCATCACTAGTATAACGCATTACATATACTTCATTACAAATCAGCACTTAAACCGCCTTAACCACATGAGCCATCGCTGCCCCCACTGTGAATCATACCTGGCCTGTTACCTGGCCTGTTAGCTCTACAGTTATCTAAGCAAAGGTGGGTGGTAACACATTATATTTACTTCATTACATTTACTTGAATAATTTTTTGGAAAAAATTAACTTTTAAAATTAGGTTTAACTGACCTTACATTTACTCTCACTCCAGTTTATTTTTAACCACAAAAATGTACTTTTACTTCACTACATTTGATTGCGATCCTCCAAACATTGTCTTAAGTTTGTAGAGGAAAACGGCCCATTTTTAAAGCGTGATGAGAAAAATAACAAACGAAGAAGGAAAAGAGGTGAGATTATAAGTAAGAGACAAAGATACATGAAATCACATTTAATTAATTTTTTTACTCCGAAGAGTGAAATGAATAGTTATATAATGTGATGAAATGTATGTGACCAAAAACAAGTTGACATATCAGCATACAGCAATTCCAGCATTTCATAATAATGACTAACTGAGGGTAATTGTGTAACTATGGGCACTTTATTCTTATCGTAATTTACTATAAAATCCCTTCTTTTTCATCTGGTTTTTTTCACCTATTTTATGTAGTGGATTGTTAGTATTTTTTCTAGATTCAGGATTTTTCCTTCATTTAATCAGATTTAAAGTAACTATTAACCTACTACTTGAGTAGTCTTATTAATACATACTCTTACCCTTACTTTTACTCCATTAACTTTGAACATTACGTTTACTGTTACTTTTACTGTTACTTTACTGTTTCTTGTGTAATTATTTTCTTTTCCCCTGACTTCACATGCCGGCATTGTGGCATTTGACACCCAAAACAGGAAGCAGCAGAAGGAGGGAGTGAAACACTACAGGAGGTGTTAAACACTGTATCACATCCAATAACCCAAATTAAAATTGATTTGGTTAAAATTAGCTCTCACCACCCACAGAACTCCAACCAGAGCCAGGGTCCGATTCCAAATCCCACCTTTACTCACATGACTGCTGAAGCACAGACAAGATGGGAAGAAAAGCTTCAAACTGTCGATTCATTTTTGTTATTTTTCTTCGTCTTCTTGAGCTTTTATTTCATGTTGCTTAGGAAATGTGTAAAACAAAAGCATGGTAAATGTATAAAGACGCACTTTGAAAGCAAGTGCATCAAACAGTAAGAGCAAATAATGTAACCGTCATGAGCACTAAAAAAAGGGGAAAAACAAACAGAGTATGGCTTAGCTCAGGAAATAGCAATCTATCATTAATGAACCGCCTCACCCAGAGAAGATGCAGTGTGATTAACTGTTATGTTAGGCTAAAAATGATCGATTTTTCTTCCTCTAGTGCTTCCTTATATCATCATATAGATTACACACATGTATACACTTGTACGACCAAAAGTATTGGAACAGCTGATTGTCTATAAAAACCTTCACACTTCTGGAACGACTTTTCACTAGATGTTTTCATGTGACTGTGGATTTGTTCGTTCAATCACGATATTTTTAGTAAGATCAGACACTGATGTTGGATAAGGAGGTCTGGGGAGCAGTCGGTGCACCAGTTGAACCTAAAAGTGGTCAGCGGGGTTGCGTCAGGGTTCTTTTACTCCAACCAGAACATGAAGATCAAGGGCTTTGATCAGGGTCATAAACGTGCTGGAACAGTGTTTAAGTCTCTTATAGATACAATAAACAAAATAACTAATACTACAACATACATTTCAGACGACTGTGTGTTTCCAGCATTGTGGCAACTGTTAAAGGAGAACCCCCTTTGTGTGGGTGTCCACACCCCTTAAATCTTAGACACACACCGATGGGCCATATCTTAAAAACCATTTTCCTAATATTGTGTAGATCGCCTTGTGCCATATAAACTGCTCTGACTTCTAAAGGTGCAGTAGGACATCTTAGATAATAGAAACTGTAGTCTGATAGCACTGCAGGTGTACGTCCAGCCCTCAACGCCCAATCCCATGCCTGGACACGAACAGACCAGATGAGCAGAGACAACATTACTACTATACATGCTATACATACTATACAAATATTGTGGTACTAAGACTGTGTACTAGGATTCTTGTTTGGTTTTTGTCAAGAAGACACCATAAGTCAATATAAGCACAAATATGTTTTTAAAATGTTAAACAAAGACTTATTTTTAACGTTCAGAATGACTAGTGACTGGATTTAATAAGCACAAATTCAGGCAAATTCAAGTTAAAGTAGAGTTTGGGCATCTAAAAATTGAATATTAAAGTAATATTTAAAAAAAAATATATAATAAGTAAACATTTAAAAATCTGTGGAACTAGCTGATGTGTACCACAGGAAGTTACTTACAGCCAATCAAAAATGAGAAACTGCTTGGTTTTGCGTTGTGATTGGGGCTTTCTACACCCCCTTCTTCAAACTTCTCAACACCTGGCCCAACCCAGACTGCTTTCATCAAATCCTAAATTAAAACGTATTTGTATACCTCTGTCTTTACCACCAAATGCCTTTGCCTATATTTGGCCCTGCTACAATCTATCATGTGTCATTTACCAATAAAAAAACTTAGTTAGTATCAGTACCAAAATACCAAAATTAAATAGTTTAAATAACTTATTTACACACTGTTGCTGTGGTTGAGGTAATTCATAAAGATACACAAACTACAAGCTATGTGTTGCTATAGAAACACACCAAAATCCAATCACACTATATTCCTACCTGTCCAAAAGAAATACTGCAACATCATCTTTTAGGCCCTTTGACTTCTGTAGTCGACTCCAGCATGGAAACGCAACCCAGATAATAATTCGGGTTTCCGCTGTGATGACGTATCCTGTCTGCTGTGAACAGGGTGCGCAGAGATATGCACATGAATATGTTTAGAAATTTACATTTACAGCATTTGTCAGATGCCCTTATTCAGAGCGATTACATTTATTTCCTTTAAACAACTTAGCAATTAGGGGTTAAGGGCCTTGATAGGGACCTAGCAGTGGTAACTTGGTGGTGCTGGGAATCGAACCCCAATCCTCCCATTAGCAATCCAACACTGGACTGAATATTTAGATTTAATAAACTTATCTTGTTCCTGTGCCTTCCAAAAAATATACAAATACTTATAAATACTTTTAAAGTACTTAACTTAATTATTGTCCTTGGGATGTATAGAAACTTTTAACCATCAGAACAAAATTTTTTTTCTGAAAACAATCACTTATTATACCCTTAATCTTTATAGACCTCACAGTATCTCTGCTGTAATATCTGATAAAAAAAAAGTGTTTACAGCAAATTCCTCAAGTTTAACATGGTGATACAGTGGATCAAACCAGTTTGTTCAGCACATCCACCCAGGTGCTCAATCGGCTTATGGCATCTCTGTATTATTTCATCCACTAGTTTGTCTTGTCAAAGATGCTCAGATTCTTGCAGTTTTCCTGCATTCAACTTTAGGAACTGGTTGTTTACTTGCTTTTATTTATATATAGATATATATATATATATATATATATATATATATATATATATTATATATATATTTGGAAGACATTTTCTTTCGCTTTTATTTCTCACTTAATAAACAAATGATCAGAATGTCCTTTTTGTAATTTCATTTTAGATTCATTTTCATCAGTGTTTTAAATCATATTTAACCCCTACCACCAGTGCTCAGCAAAGAAGGATTTCGGCTGCTGGCGGCTATAAAACGTCACACCTGTTTGAGAGCAAATGTTTCCTGTGTCAGATGGAGACTGATTGCTGATTGCTAATGTCTTCTGTGGGTGTCGAGTCTTCACGTAGGTGGCTGATTGTTGTTGCCTGGAAGGAGGGTAAAACGATGCGTCATCTTTAGAGACATCGTAGCACCATGGAACATAATGCAGACATCGTTTTGGTTGAAAGTGTCTGGGGGCATAAAAAAGTGAGAACGAAGGATAGTCAGAGGCTAAAGAGTAAAACACAACGTGGATTTATTTTAAAAACTGGTTTGAAATTTTTTTTAACATTCACTAATTTTAGTACTCAACATCTACATTTACAGCAACAGCATTTGGCAGATGCCATTATCCAGAGTGACTTACATTTATCTTATTTTACAACTAAGCAATTGGGGGTTAAGGGCCTTGCTCAGGGGCCCAACAGTGGCGGCTTGGTAGAGCTGGGAATCAAACCCACAATCTTTGGGTTGTTAGTCCAACACCTTAACTATGAGCCACCATTTCAACATCTTTTCAAACATCGATAGAGAGAGAAATAGCTAGACAGATAGACAGACGATCAGACAGACAGACATGCAGATACATGGTTAGAGTTGATAAGAAGATGGATGAGCTAAATACAGGGCAACCCTAAAAAAGAAAACCTGTTGTAGGCTGCAAAAACTACAGAGACTGGGCGGAAGATTCACCTTCCAGCAGGACAATGACCCTAAACATACAGCCAGAGCTACAATGGAATGGTGTGGATCAAAAAATATTAACGTGTTAAAATGTCCCAGTCAAAGTCCAGACCTAAATCCTATTGAGCATCTGTGACAAGAATTAAAAATTGCTGTTCACAGACACTCCCTATCCAATCTGGCTGAGGTTGAGCTAACTTTGCTTTTGCAGACTTGTAGCTGTAATTGGTGGTTCTACAAAGTATTGACGCAGCGAGGCTAAATACAGATGCACAGCACAAAAATTTTATTTGCTTAAAATTTTGAAAACCATAATTTTAAAAAACCATATGACAAATGTGAAAATAGATAGATATTATTATTATTATTTTTATTATTTCTTTAGTCCACTCTAGATGGATGGATGGATGGATGGATGGATGGATGGATGGATGGATGATAGATGGATAGATAGATAGATAGATAGATAGATAGATAGATAGATAGATAGATAGATAGATAGATAGATAGATAGATCGATAGATAGATAGATAGATAGATAGATAGATAGATAGATAGTGATTAAAGAGCGATAGATAGATAGATAGATAGATAGATAGATAGATAGATAGATAGATAGATAGATAGATTAAAGATAGATAATAGATAGATAGATAGATAGATAGATAGATAGATAGATAGATAGATAGATAGATAGATAGATAGATAGATAATAGATAGATAGATAGATAGATAGATAGATAGATAGATAGATAGATAGATAGATAGATAGATAGATAGATAGATAGATAGATAGATAGGATAGATAGATAGATAGATAGATAAAGAGATAGATAGATAGAGATGATAGATAGATAGATAGATAGATAGATAGATAGATAGATAGATAGATAGATTAGATAGATTAGATAGAGATAGATAGATAGATAGATAGATAGAGCTAGATACAGATAGACAGATAGACAGAATAGATAGATAGATAGATAGATAGATAGATAGACAGATAGACAGACAGATAGACAGATTAGAGAGATGTAAGTTGTTTAAGCCAGTGGCATCATGTAAAGCTAATTATTACGCTTCAAAATGCATACAGTATAAACCTGTATGTCTCATGCACACACACACCCCACACACACACACACGTGCTGCAGGCAAACACACCTTGAGCTCATTAGGCTCTTTTGAATCAAAGAAGAGTTTTGGAGAGTTACACAGAGCAGCACTTAGTAACTAAAGAGCTATTCATCAAACTCTATTGTTCTAAAGTACACGCTGTGTGCAGCTACATGTTGTGTGAATGTGTGTGTGTGTGTGTGTGTGTGTGTGTGTGTAAAGGAAATAAAGAATGACAGTTCATATAAAGAGCTTTGGATAAAACCCATACCGTATCTTCCAAATTTGAGGTCAGTCTAAGAGCACCATTACATAAGAACAAATAATTACATCTATTATTTTCTAAAATTGTATTTAGAATTTACATTAAAATTAGAAAACCTCTCATTTAAAATACTTTTTTCTGGAATAAATTAAATTCTTTTAATTAAATTCTTTTAAAATAAAAATAGCGTTCAACTGTGTATTACATTTAATTTTGAATTATTAAAAAAATATGATATAACAATATAACATCAGTAGGGTATTCATTTATAAATTTGTTAATTAAATATTTACATTTCTTATTTATCTGCATACGGTAAAAACGAAAAAAAGAATTATAGGATTATACTAACCTTAATATTTTATTACGTTACACAGTTTTTAAATGTCATTTTGTAAGAGGCTGTAGATTTATCGTGCAAACCTGCAACCTTAAAAAGACAATAAAAAAAATACGTTTTTTTCAAAAAATCTGACCTTCGCTGTCTCTAACCACAGGTGCCAGGGCAATAAATATCCAACATACTCAGAAAAATGTTAAGTGTGTCATAGAATTTATAGTGAGATTTTAATAAAAAGATGTAATGAGAAAAAGAGAGAGAGAGAGAGAGAGAGAGAGAGAGAGAGAGAGAGAGATGGAGATCATGGTTTGACTAATTCTCTACAACCTGAGGCATGTGTCGATGACTGATATCTTCACCGCTGCCGTCAACCGATTGCTCTGAATTAATTTTTGAATGAGAGCGATGAGGAGAGAGGGATAGTGAGAGATGGGAGCATGGAAGAATCTAGGAAACGAAAGAAAAAAAAAACAGGTCTGCTCCAGGTGGGACAGAGTGACTGTTATTTTAAAAGAGGACAAAGCTAAAGAGAAGGAGAGCGCGAGAGAGAGAGAGAGAGAGAGAGAGGGTGGTGGTGGTTTGAACGGAGGGAATAAGGGGAGGAGAAGATGAATGTGGTTAATTAAGATGAGCAGGCAGCGAAGACAGTGCAGAATTACACAAACACTAATTAGAGTCTTCGTTAGGGGGCACGGAACGAGAGCAGTGCATCCATCATGTCTTCTCTCTCTCTTGCTTTCTCTCTATCTCTCTCTCTTCCACTTTCTCAGCAACTGGATCTGTCTCTTTCAACCTTTTTCTCCCTCTCTCTTTTTCTCTGTCTCTCTCTCTCTTTCTCCCTTCTTCCAGTATCACACTTTCTCTTTTAAGCCTCTGCCTTCGTTTGTCCTGTTTCATCATTTTCTCAATTAGATATCTTAATCAGTGTTTCCTGCTGAGGACTTTAAATTGTCAGCAGGACAACGAACACACACAATTATATACTTCTTACCTCTATTTCACTTATTCAACATGGAGGTGATAAGGAAGCCTGAATTGGAGCACAGTTCAGTCATTTCCTGGACTCATGACTTAATGTTCCAGATAATATACAAAGGATGTGCTGAAGAAGAAAAAATTACTTGCCGAAGTCTGGACTGGATTCTTGTAAGCTGTTCTATATTCATTTTTTTTATTATTCAGCATATAGTCTTCCCTCACTGAGACAGGAGCATTGCTTGATATCTCTAACTCATTCGGTATTTACTAAGTGGACAGTTCTTTCTGAAGCACTGTGTAGGACAGCTATATGTATACTAACACCAAAATTCCTGGTTTAAATCTGTCCACCTGTTTATTTTTTTAACCACTTATCCCACACAGGGTCACCAGAAACCTGGACTCATTTCCACGGACTTGGGGAACGAGAAAAGGAGGTTCCTGGGCGGGGCAATGGGTCATAGCAAGGCCCAAACGGACACTCATTTTCATACAATCAGACTACACGTATGTCTTTTGAACTAGGGGTGTTTGGATTGTTTCCAGGTGGACTGTTAAACAACACAACACACGTCTCCCGTAAATGTCCACCAATCAGAGGATGATTTCTGAACTCCTGAAGGTTCTAGCTAAGTGTGCCGAAATACCCAATGTTTAGCCAGTGATTACATGGCAGTGTTACCATGATGAGTAAGGCTAAAACTGAAAGGAGTTTCAAAAACCCATCTGCTCACCATCTCCTTGAATGCTGGGAGCCCTCTCCAAAACAGTTTGGTGCCTCCAAAACAGAGGTCAGAGGCAGTTTGCCCTCTTCTAGTCTGAATACAAAAGGGAGGAGGACAAAAAGCCTGCAACTCTATAGGGCCTGGCCTGTTCATCGGCACCTTGGGTACATAAGGAGGAATGCCTTAATCCTGCCTGGAGCGAACTCCGGGCATGTGGGTGAGGCTGACAGAGCCTGGAGTTCCCCAGCCCTGTGCAGGGAGGACATTGCTATTAGGCTGACTGTCTTTAGGGCCAGGTTCATGACTGAGACCCCCTCGAATGGTTTAAATGGAGGACCACACAGTCCCTCCAGAAGCAGTGAAAGGTACCAGTACAAGAATCTGGGTTGCCATGCAGGTCCCTCCCCACTGCAGACCCTCCCCTAAAGGTAGAGAGGCTGTTACGGCCGACTTATATACCTTTAGGGTAGATGAAGAAAGTCTTCCCCGAATCACTCCTGTGGGAACTCCAGACCTCCACTGAGCAGTCTGCTGGGTTAAGTCGCTTTGGTTTACACCAGGAGTTTCTTGGTTCCTAAAGGGGAACTGACTGCTCAGTTGTTGTTCTGTGTCCCTCAGAATAGTAATATAGTAAAAAGTTGAAATTTCCCTTTGCTTAGCTTTCTACCTATCCTTCCTTCAGTTTTTAGACACCTTAGTCTTTCCCAAAGCATTACCACAAATTCAGAAGCACACAGTTGTTTAAAATATCTTTGTATGTTGTAGCATTATATTATTACTTCATTGGAACTGAGAACATCAGACACTGTTCCAGCATGACAATGCCCCTGTGCACAAAATTGAGCTCTATGAAGTCATGGTGTGTTCTAGTTAGATTGGAAAAACTCAGGTGTCCTGCACCTGACCTGATGCTGACTTAACCCTAACGAATCTTTTAGGATAAACCGGAACGCCAACTGCACCCCAGACGTCATTCCCGGCATTAGTGTCTGATCTCAGTGATACTATTGTGACTGGATGAACACATTCACACAGCACAATCTAGTGGAAAGTCTTTTCAGAAATGTTTTCAGAAGGTTATTATATAAATAGGAGTGATACTATGATGTTCAAAAACACATATGAATGTAGTGGTTAGGTGTCAGAATACTTCTGTCTATATAATGTGTGTTTTATTTAATCATGGTACAAATTAGGCTGGTAGTTGTTTTAATTTACACTGTAACAGTTTAGACCACATTATCTGTTCATTTATAATATATCAAGTTAGATTCCTACTGTACTGCTAAGATAATATTACATCATTCAAATTGTATTTTTATATAAATGTAGTAAATGTAGTTTTACGCCCTAAATGTAGTTTTACATATTAGATACACATTGAACGGCATGTGGTTGAGTTTTGTCCTTGTTCAATGTCATCTTTTCCTTTTTTTTAGTTCCTTATTGGTGGTTGTGGAGTCTATAACCAATGTATATAAGGAGCTAACAGAAGTAGAAGTGATATGCATATGTTATAGACAAAACATTGTGCAGGAGATTATATGGAAGTGTCTTTAAAATTTACAGTAAGTAACTCTCTCTCTACTGTTTTTTTTATTCTGTCTCATTTATCTTGCCTAAACCCTGCTTTGCTATGACTTGGCATTCATATTCACTCAGTTATCCTTCTTTTATTTCTGCAAAAATCTGTTCTATGTTCATCTGTGTTTTACATGTTGTTTATTTGGCAGACGCTTTCATCCAAAGCGACTTACTCATAAAGTGGTTCGATTCGAGAAAAGAGCTGTCCTGGCGAGCCAACAGTAATTTTATTCTTTGCAGATTTCCAGGCACCAGGGACCGATCATGCTTTTTTATTTGCAAAAAAAAAAAATTTAATCAGACAAATGCTGCGGATGAGACCTGCTCGTAGCATTTGCACCGTTTTACGCTAATAAATACACAGGAGCGTTAATATTTCCATCCCATTGGCTGCACATCGGTTCAGAGATAAAGATGAAATATTAGGGACAGAGATGGCCTTAACCTACAGGACATGAAGTATTTGCTTAAATGAACAACAAATTATTGATCAAATTGGAGCCTCCTAACAGGTATTAATGATGTATCTTAAATTACATTCGCTCACCTTTTGAGCAACATGCAGTCTGAAACTAAAGTACACACACACACACACACACACACACACACAACATAAAAAACAGGCCATCGTGACTAAAGCGGCTCTTCGTGTTGGAATTATTTCATGTTTTAAAAATGCTGTATATAAATGAATAATATGATGTACACACTGGACACACCAATCAGCACACCAAACACGTCAGCACATTTATCAACGTAGTTATGTCCAATTTCCATAGTTCATTCGCTCTAATTACGGATCCTATTCTTTTTTTTCTTTTTTTTTCAATGTGTAATTAGAGACGTGGCCCGTTTTTGCTGTTGTTGCCATGGTTTTGAGTTTCTATTCTGATGGGTCATTAGCCGGCTTAATAGTGTTCCTGGTGCTGCGGCTGAAGCTGTTCTCATCTGAACTGTTATATCTACTGAGAACTGAATGTCAAACTCACTTGCCTTTTACCATGTAATGATCATATTTTTTTTACTGGCATATTAAAGCAAATGGCATCTTCTGCTGGGTTTGTGTGTGTGTGTGTGTGTGTGTGTGTGTGTGGTGTGTGTGTGTGTGTGTGTGTGGTGTGTGTGTGTGTGTGTGTGTGTGTGTGTGATGGGGACAGGAAGACTGAAAAACAAGGATATTTTTACAGGTTTACAGGATGTCGGTTAGCAAGGCCAATTTAAGTTCAGGTTTAGAGTTTATGTGTAATGAGCTACATTAATTATGATGTCAATTGAAGATTCCCACAGGAGTAAGTTAAAGTGTGCGTGTGTGTGTGTGTGTGTGTGTCTGTGTGTGTGTAAGAGAGAGATAGCCATGACAATGATTTATTTTCTCTGTTCATAGAAATAAGGATTAGGCTTAGATTACAGACTGGGTGAAGAATCTAAGGGTGTGTGTGTGTGTGTGTTTATAGTCCTGACAGTGTCAAAATTATATTTTAATGATGTACCTTTTAACTATATTTTGACCCTAATAATAAGAAAAACAATTTCTTTGTGCTGATAAAGGAGAGAATGGATAGGGTTTAGGGTTAGACTGGTTTATGGTTTTAAGTGTTTTGTAACTATATTTGGAGGAATAAAATTAAATCAAACACTTAGTCATTATAGGCATAAAGGTGAGGGTGAAAATTTAATATCTGATTTAATTTGCTTTAAAAATTCAGGAATGGCTTTAGAAATATCTTTGCCTAGAAGTAGTGTGTGTGTGTGTGTGTGTGTGTGTGTGTACAGGTTTTTTTTTTGCGTGTGTCCCCAGAGGATGACAAAGGACCAAGGTCGACATTGCTGATATTTCCACATGGTTTGTAGAAAACCTGGTTAGGACAGTCAGGGTCAGAGAGCTAGCGAACCATACAGCAAGTCAACCATTTGTTCTCACTCACACTGCATAATAATGAGTTGACTCGCACCATGAGTTCACACTATTAAAAAATTATAAAAGTTAACCATGGAATGCATAAAAACATGTATCTTCTAGTCTTTAAGCGATTTATGAACTTTCTCAGTATTTTGTTTATTTAATTAGAAGAATCTTTAAGTAATCTTTAAGTTAATCTTAAGTTTACAGTATTTATATACTGTAACACATTTTATACACATTTCTTATGTAAAGAGTTCAAAGTTCTTTACATAAGAAAAACAAAGAAATTAAAATAAAAACAAAGATTAAAAAAAAAATTAAAACAGTTAAGAAAATAAAAATGTTATAACCAGTTTGGATGTATCACAGTGCTCATTCGGTAAGCACATCTGATCTCTTCTGGTAGCCGATTTTAACCGCTAAATGCATAATAGCTAAAAGCAGATTCCCCTTGTTTAGACTGAACCCTTGGTACGTTTAACTGTCTCGATCCTAATGATCTGAGTGATCTGATTGGTTAAGCATATTTGAAATGTTTTTAGGTTATGGAGTAATTTACAAATGAGTAACAGTACTTTAAAAAGCAATCATATATGTAACCTGCAGGCGGTGTAAAGACCTGAGGACAGGTGTGATGTGACCAGATTTTTTGGTTTTAGTCAGCAGCATTCTGTATGAGCTGCAGCTGTCTAATAGTCTTTTTGGGGAAGGCAGGTCAGGAGTGCATTACAATAGTCCAGTCTACTGGTGATAAAAAGCATAAACAGAAGTCTCCAGATCCTGACTGGAAACAAAACCCCGAATTCTGGCAATGTTTATGATTCAGTTATTGCCTTGACATGACTACTGAAACTAAGAGATCTGACTCCAAAATCACACAGAGATTTCTAACTTGATTTTGGTTGTTTGACCCCTTGACTCAAGGTATGTATTCACCCTCAGAATTTTATCTTTGTTTCTTAAAGCAATGACCTCAGTTTTTATCTGAAGAAAGTTTCGGCACATCCAACTGTTAATTTCTTCAATACATTTGCAGAGTGAGCCTATAGGGCTGTAGTCATTTGGTGATAAGGAAAGATAAACCTGGGTATCATCTGCATAGCTGCGATAGGCAATTTGGTTCTTTCTTATTATTTGACCCAGTGGGAGGATATACAGGTTGAACAAGAGTGGTGCAAGAATTGAGCCTTTGCAGGACTCACATAATAACCTCTCCCTTCTTCTAGGAGCTATTTATCTGTCCTATTTCTGACCCCTCTTATCAGATCACTGTGTTTAAATAGACGTGGCGGATTGTTGCCTTGAAATTAAACCCCCACTGCTGTGATTTTGCCATTTAAAAAATGGACCTATCATGCATGTGTAAATCGGTGGGCAGGGATAAACAGACAGTGATGTTCCCTTTTAGGGGTCGCCACAGCGGATCATTTGTCTCCACCTAACCCTATTCTTTATATCCCATTTACTCATACCCACTAACTTCATGTCCTCGTTTATCTCATCCATATACCTTCTCTTTGGTCTTCCTCTTTGCCTTCTGCCTGGTAGCTTCATTTCAAACATCCTCCTACCAATATATTTACTATCCCTCCTCTGTACATGTCCAAACCACCTCAATCTGGCTTTCCTGACTTTTCTCCCAAAATATCTAACGTGAGTCGTCCCCCTAATGAACTCATTCCTAATTCTCTCCAACCTTGTCACTATCAAAGAAAACCTCAACATCTTCAGCTCTGCTACTTTTAGCTTTGCCACCTGTCTCTTACTCAGTGCCACTGTCTCAAAACCATACATCATAGCTGGTCTTACCACTGTCTTGTACACCTTTCCGTTAATTCTAGCTTTAACCTGTCACACATCACTCCTGACACTTTTCCTCACCCATTCCAACCTGCCTGTACTTGCTTATTTACCTCTTATACACGCTTCTCATTGCTCTGGACTTCACCTTTTTACCCTGTAATCTCACTGTTCCACTTCCCTCCCTTTCATTCAAACACATGCACTCTGTTTTGTTATGACTGACTTTCATTCCTCTTCTCTCTAGAGCAAACCTTCACCTCTCTAGGTTTTCCTCCACCTGTTCCCTGCTCTCACTACAGATCACAATGTCATCTGCAAACATCATTGTCCTAGGAGATTCCTGTCTGACCTTGTCTGTCAACCAATCCATCACCAGAGCAAACAATAAGGAACTCAAAGTTGATCTCTGATGGAGTCCCTACTGCACACCTAACCACTGTCCTGCTTCTTTATACAATACCATAGCTCTTCTCTTGGTACCCTGTTGTATATTTTTTCCAGGTCTACAAAAACAAAATGCAGTTTCCTCTGACCATCTCTGTAGTTCTCCATCAGCATTCTACTACCCTCCTTAACCTAGCTTCCACTACTCTTTTCCATGCCTTCATTGTATGACATTTCTAGTAGGAAATTCCACTGCTGCCTCTCCTAGACATTTCCACACCTCCACTGGTATCTCATCAGGACCAAACGCCTTTCCTCTTTTCATCGTTTTTGAAGCCATACTAACTTTGCATGTACTAATCTTTTGAACTTCCTGCTCCATATTGTTTACCTCTGTTACCCTTTACCTCTGTTACCCTTTTCTCCCTCTCATTTTCCTCATTCATCAACACTTCAAAGTACTTCTTCCATCTCCTCTGTACACTCTCCTAATTTGTGAGCAACTTTCCATCTCAATCCTTAATAACTCTAACCTTCTGCACACCCTTCCCATCTCAATCCCTCTGCCTTGCTAACCTGTCCTTCTCTCATTCTCTAGTGTCTAACCTAGTGTACAACTTATCATATGCCTTCTGCTTGGCCTTAGCACTTTTCTCTTTAGTCTGTGCCGCAAATCCTGGTATTTCTGCCTACTTTTCTCAGTCCTTCCCATGTCTCACTTCTTCTTGGCTACCCTCTTCCTTGGTATACTATTCTGAACTTCCTTATTCCACCACCAAGTCTCCTTATAGTCTTTCCTTCTTTCATATGACACACTTAGCACCCTGATCACTTCTGCTGTAGTGTGCCATTCATCTGGAAACACTAACTAACTGCCCAGAGCCTGTTTCAACTCCTGTCTAAATTCATCACAGTATTCTTCCTTTTTTAGCTTCCACTACTTTTCTACCTTTAATCTCTTCTTCTTCCAACATGTTCATTCTACACACCACTGTTGTATGCTGTCTGGCTACACTGTCTTCCACCACAACTTTACAGTCACTAATCTCTTTTAGATCGCTTCATCTACATAACATGTAATTCACCTGTGTGTTACTTCCTCCACTTTAATAAGTCACTATATGATCCTCTCTCTTCTGGAAAAAAAGTATTTACCACAGCCATCTCCATCCACACTTCCTTAACACCTCTGTTCCCTTCACCAACATGTCCAATAAAATATTTGCCTATCACTACTCTCTGTACTCTGGGAATGCTCATAATTACCTTATCTAACTTATCTAGAAAGAGAACCTCTCTTTCTCTTCTAACTCACAACCTACTTGTGGGGCATAACCACTTACAACATTCACCATTAGCCCTTCAATTTCTAGCTTCAAACTCATCACCCTGTCTGACACTAGTTTCAACTCCAGAACATTCTGCACAAACCCCTCTTTCAGGATCACCTCTACCACATTTCTTTTCCCATCATCAACATGATAAATTAACTTGAATCCCAATTCAATACTACGAGCCTTGCTACCCTTTCACCTGGTCTCCTGTACACACAATATATCTACCTTACTTCTTCCCATCATATTAACCAGCTCTCGACCTTTCCCTGTCGTTGTCCCAACGTTCAGCGTCCTTATTCTCAGTCTTTCACTCTTGCCTCTTTCTCTCTCTCTGTCTGTCTATTAACGCGTCCTCCTTCTTCCCTTCTTTGACCAACAGTAGCCGAATTTCTACCAGCACCCTGTAGGTCAACGGTGCTGATGGCGGTCGTTGTTAACCCAGTTTTCAACTGATCTGGTATGAAATTGCAACTTATACGTCTTTTTTAGATTTGGCAACGTTTTACGTCGAATGCCCTTCCTGACATGACCCTCTCTATTTATCCAGGCTTGGGTCTGATAGATTTCCACAAAGAATTTAGTTTTTATACTAAAAAAACACTTTTCCTCTTTAGTAGGTTCTTTGGGTAATTTCATGAGTAATTATGCACCTATACCTAAATGAATACTTACTAAACATGTACTAATAAGTTAAGGCAGTGGTAACCAAATTTTTTTTTCTGGGCTTCCTCCTGGCAGAATGGAAACCAACCTCCAACACCACCACCACTAAACACTAAATACCCTCCAACCTAACACAGGTTGTTGATGCAATGCCCCCATTACTTATATCACTTTCATTTCCTGAAAGCCCTTTTTACAACTGTGTTTATTTTTGCTGCATTTAGGTTGTGCAATTCTAGAGATATTTTATAGAGGTTTTCCTAACATTTAATGCTTTTCTTCTGTTGTCTGAAACCCGACTCTGATGGCTGACGGGACATCTTGCCTCCCTCAGACTCATCATCTTTCCCTTCTGCTTGTCTGTGTCTGTTTCGTACCAAAACATTCTGATCTCCATCTACAGAAGCCGATAATAATTAATTTACATTTGTCCAGTGCTTGAAGTGGAAATACAAACCAGATGGTACTCCTAATGCCCGATGCAAATCTCATTCATATGCCCTCACAATTTATCCCTCTGTGAGCATGTGAAACCTGGCAGATCACAGTGCAGCATGTAAGGAGTGACTGCCTAAAATGGCAGAATAATTCCTGGTGCGCTAAGGGTTAAAGTATGAATGTGCTGCTAGGATGTATTAACCCACTTTGAGCACTTGTTTCATCATTTTTTCATAGCTTATCTCAACTGCATTCCGACACTTCTGCGGGAAAGTTGCTTTTATAAGCGATGATGCGGTTGTATAGAATAATATCTTTATTTCATGATTATTTCATTAATATACTGACAAATAAAGTCAATACTGGCCTTTTCGCACCCCCTTATTATAACTCCTATTATAACTATTGTAGTTTAAACTGTTTAATCTATTCTATTAAGGCGTAGTCTAGTCTGGTAAATTTAATACATTTTATTTTATTCTAGGCTAGTCTGTTTAATAATTTCACATTCTGTCACATTCTATTCTATTCCATTCTATTCTATTCTATTTCATTTCTTTTCATTCCATTCTATTCCAGTTAATTATATTCTATTCTAGTTCTAGTTTCTACTCAATTTTTCGCTATTGCTCAAAAAACCTCTGATTACTTTTCTCTTATATAGTGTATAATTTATTTTGGCCTTAAGTGTTATTTAATACACTAATTAATTAACAAACATGTCCCAGGTTGTACCTAAGCTGGTTGCTAATCATGCATGAATTTATAAGAGACGTGATGGGTAAGGTTAGCACTTAATTACGGATTAGTGTCTTAGCTCATCATTATTTCCTATTTAAAAACATGTTGATTATCAGTATACTCCTATTGCAAAAGGTTACATTTTATTTACAGTTTGTTCTAGGAGGGACATTTTCATAAATATAGAACCAGCAAAAAAATGTATTGAAATGAATGTACAGAAAAATAAATGTCCCTGCTGTGTAACAGTAAGTCCTGCTGGAGTAACATTTATTAAAGAAAATCCCAAAAACAATTTCAGATACTGTATATGTAAAGTATTATCTCACAGACGGATTATTCTGTGAAAGACCAGTGAAGAACTATAAAGTGTAAGAAGAAGAAAAAAATCCCAATCGTTAAATTCCAGTTGTGGTCCTAGGGCATTATTCAGGTTATATACAGCTATACTGATACTGATTAATGAGTTCATCAGAATTTATACCTGGATTAAGATCCATCTTCATACATCTTTATATAATATATATTTTCGATTTTAGAACCAGAAACAGGTTTACTACTCATTAATACAGTTTGTTTTAACCTTATAAATGGAACATCGATTAACGTAACGTAAGTACTTTTTTTGCAGTACTGTTCTTAGGAAAACAATCCAGAATAATGGTTTTGTTTCAATTGACTGCTACAACCAGGAAACACAAATTATGCACAAAGCAGCAAGGCAACAGAAAACCACCAGAGGATTACAATGAGGTCTAAATGGAAAACTGTGTAAATCAAATGAAGTTATTAATGGTTCAAGCGCCCAGTGAGCATATTGTCCTGTTGCTTGTTTTTGAACAGGTATTGTTCCCGGTTTGTAAATCAAATGTAGAAACCAATCCCACTTTTAATCCTCTTTATTCTTCTAAACAATTTGTAAGTAATGAGATTAATATGGTCCTAAAATAAATTTATAGCATCGTCAGTCAAGATTCATGTAAAAAAAAAACTCGTTTTTTATTCATTTTAGGTACAGATTGGCAAATGTATGAAAATTTACCTAGCAATAGGATATTATAATTTAAAAAAATAATAATAAAGTATAAAAACTTCAAAAAAATTTTCATTAATTAGTTTGATTGTTTCATTTAATTTTATCATTTTATTTTCCCTATTTGAGCAGACAAAAATTCTGCACCTAGCTATAACACATAGTGGAAGATCTATTACAAAGCAGTACCACCCCTTTAGAGCACATAACGCTGGAGGGAGTGTTGCCAGGTCTGCATTTTTCCCTCTGTAATTAATCTATTGTTGACATGTTGCTTTAGGTTGTTGTTTTATTAATCCATGGTCCTTAGGCTAACTGTTTTGCATACATGATATTAATTATATAAATGTTTGCAAGATGGGTTTTTTTAATGCAAACATCTGGCAAACTGTTGTCCAGATGCAGACCCTGGAAAGGATTTCCCTAAACAATGAAGTGTTTAAAGTGTTTAAAAAATACACACAGAAATCACATTTAAGCTGTTTCCATGATCAAATTCATTGATGTAAGTGTTTTAGCTGGAGGCGGCTTATTAAAGCAGACTCTTATTAGAGAATATCTAGAGAGGCTGGAAAACTAACAACCTGATTAGTTAAGCAAGTAATTCCTTTTTTATGTTAGTTTATGAATCATTTTTTTTATATTTTCAGAAAATGATTTAGAAAGGCACAGTTAAAAGTATTAACTGCAGGAGTCTATTGGATGAGCTATTGTGGAGGCAGGTTACTTGGGGTGTTGAAATCAACTTAATTTCCTGATGCTAATCAAAAGTGTTCGAGTGAAACATTCCAGCAAAACAAAACCATATTCAGTCTCATTTATTTCTAAAAACTGATCATTGGTAATTCAGTGTTAAGTTATATGTTGTTTTCAAGCGGAGGTGATTTTGCCAAGTAGAATGTATTCCTGGATTAACATCCTTTGCCACCGTGGGTTCCAGCAGGTTTGGCTCGTATACAAGCCACAGTGATGAAAGACCACGCCCAAGCACTACAAGCCTTTCAGGCTCAACTGGCGTCGCAACAAACAGCGAATCAGCAGTTTGCCCAACAAACTCGACCTCAGCACAGCACCAGAATGGCAACTGTACATTTTGCATTTCTGGATAAGTTCAACGGCACTTCAAAACATTGCTAAGGATTTCTACGCCAATGTCAGATCTTCACAAACCAGCTCACCGCATTCCCCACTGAAAGTAAGAAATGTTTATTCTTATTGACTTTACTCACCGGAAAAGCTTTATATTGTGCTTCTGAGGTTTGGGACTCGAGCACAACTATTCAATCATCCGCTGACTATTTCATGGCACAGCTACCCGAATACAGGGTATACATTTTAAATTACCCCAAAGGCGAATTAGACATTTCAAACTAGCTGTTTAGACTGTGCCAATGCGAGCTATTTGCTGCAGAATACCCTATCAAGTTCCGCACTCTGGCGGCTTAAAGCGGGTGGAATGAGGTGGCACTTAAACCGGTGTTTGGAGACGGATTGAATACATGGTAACAAGCTGAGCTTACATGTCGGGATGATACAGGAACATTTCTTATAGTATGTGGCAATGCGGTTAGATAACCTGCTATGTAGCAGCCTCCTCGAGAAAAGCAAAGATAAATCTTACAGACTATGTGCTACAATTGTGTCACCACAGTGCGACTGTAAGCCCATGCAGGTGGACGTTTCCAAACTTTCCCCAAGTGAACGTCGCCACAGACTTCTGGGAAAGTAATGTTTTTTACTGTGGGGGGGGGTCCTAATCTTGTTAGCTCCAACTGCCCCAAGAAATCCACGTCTCACTCTTCTAAAGTAAGCACCCTGCACTCTTGTTGCCATCCACTTTGTCTCACTATACATGTCTTTCCTGAGTTGATTTTGTATCTCATGTGTTTCCAGCATTAGTGGATTTTGGGTCAGCCCTCAACCTTATGGACAAACACCTTATCCAAAAGATTAAGGTTCATACACCATGTGTTCCACCCCTCCACATCACAGCAATTGACAGTCAGTCTATTGGCCATGGTATCACAGTGGTAACAATTCCCACCACCATGTGAGTCAGAGAGTTCAACTAAGAAAAATTCTTTCCCATCATTCAATCAACTCCATCATTGTAAGGTTACCCCTGGTTACAGACCCACAACCCTACTATTTCATTGACCGAGCGAGACATCCCACAATGGTCGACCCACTGCCACTAGAACTGTTTTCACCCTGTACACTCCGCACCATGCCTCATCAAATTGTGTGCCACAGAAAGACGGACTGCAACCAAATCCCACTGGAATACAGAGACCTTACAGAGGTCTTCGGCAAGGCCAAAGCGGCTCAGCTTCCACCTCATAGACCATGGGATTGCACTATAGAACTTTTAACTAATGCCAGTCCTCCCAAGGGTCGTATTTATCATCTGTCTCAGCCAGAAAGCCAAGCTGTACAGGCTTGCGTAGATGAAGCCCTAGCCTCGGGTTTCTTCTGCCCCTCTGTCTTTTTCAGCCTCAGGCTTTGTGGAAAAAAAGGATAGCGCATTAATTATCGTGGTCTTAATGCCGTGACAGTAAAATACCGATATCCTCTGCCACTAGTACCCGCTGCCCTTGAGCAATTATGTGAAGCCTGATTATTTACCAAGCTTGATCTGTGCAGTGTCTACAATTTAATAAAGATTCCGGAGCGAGACAAATGGAAGACGGCATTCATCACCACAAGGGGCCATTATAAGTATCTGGTAATGCTGTATTTACTCTGTAAAGCACCAGCAGTGTTCCAATCATTTGTTAACAAGATTTTCCGAGACCTCCTGAATCTGTGTGTCATAGCGTACATAGACGTATCATTGACTATCCACGCTCTTTCTCTCAACATGTTCAGCAGGTTAGCACTGTGTTACATTGACTCAGGAAACACAAACTGTTTGTCAAGGCTAAGAAATGTGGGTTTCACCAAGATCATGTCAAGTTTTAGAGTTACCACATCAGTACACAAGGGGTTGCTATGGAGCACTCAGAGGTAAAGGCTGCGGTCGACTGTTCCCTACTTCAGACAGTCAAGGACCTTTAATGAGTTCACATCAGCTCCCACACTGCAACATTCTGACCCTACTCTACCATTTGTGGTGAAAGTGGATGCTTTAGACTGTTGGGGCCGTATTATCCCAAAGACATGGCAGCCCCTCCAAACTCCACCCTTGCACTTTCTTCTCCTGTAAGCTTACCCAGGCTCAACAAAATTATGATGTGGTGATAAGGAAGCTAATGGCCATGAAAGAAGCCTTGACAGAATGGAGACACTGGCTGGAGGGGAGGATCCATCTGTTTCTGGTGATCACAGATCACAAAAATATGAATTACTTAGAGTCTGCCAAATGCCTCAACTTCAGGCAACCACATTGGGCCTTGTTCTTTACTCATTTTAAGTCTTAGTGACCTATATTCCTGGATAAAAAATCATAAGGCCGATGCCTTGTCCCGAAGACACAACCCTACCTTACAAGATCCGTGCCCTAAAGCCATTCTCAAGCCACAGATTATGGGAGCCTATGGGACATCAATGAGAAGATCGCTAAGGAACATCGAAATGAGCCTCCTCCAGCATCCTGTCCTCCTGGCCAACTCTATGTGCCAAGTACCTTGCACCCCCAAGTCATGTCATGGGTCTATACCGTCCTCAGCTCAGAGCATCCAGGCATTACGCGAACCAGAAAACTGGTTGAAAATGCCTACTGGTGGCCAGGGTGTTGGCAGGAAATTATGGACTTTGTAAACACCTGCCATGTCTGTGCACAGTCAAAAATGCAATGCCACTTACCTGAAGGGCTTCTGGAACCGCTGCCAATACCACAACAGCCCTGGTCACACATATCCATAGACTTTATTACTGACCTCCCTAGCTCTGGATATTAACTTCAGCCTCATTTACAGGTACCACCTGCAGTCAAACGGTCAAGTGGAGAGGTTGAACCAAGAGCTGGGAAGGTTATTGGGGTCTTATTCTGTTCATGAACCAGAGTGGTGAAGCAAGTTCATTCCATGGGTTGCCTACGCATACAACTCTTTAACCCAGTCCTCCATGGGTCTCACTTCATTTCAGTTTGCTCTGGGATACCAGCCACCCATGCTCCCCCAGCCGGGGGAACCAATGAATGTCCCTGCGGTTGAAGATTGGATGAGGCGTAGTGCTGAAGTTTGAGAAAGCACTCATGTTTGGCTACAAATAGCCATGCGAGCACAACACATCCTAGAAAACTGACCCTAATGCCCTCATCCAGATTATCAGCCAGGGCTACCGGTATGGCTTTCAACCGGTATGGCTTTCATTTCAGGCAACACCAAGTAGGAATCTATACGTTTTGAATCCTAAGGGCTCACGAAGGACTTCTATTCTGCCCACCCTGAACGTCCTGCTCTTCGTCCTTGGGGACGCCCCTTAAGGAATGCCTGGAGGTGTGTTTAGGAGGGGGGATAATCTAACGGTTCTGGCCTTCCACCACCAGAAGTCGTCCTCGCCTGAGTGCTAGCTCAGTTCTAAGTACACATTGCAAAGTATTGTTTGCTAGTCGACTTTACTAAGTGTATTCATGTTTATGTTCTTGTGTATGTCTGCCTCTGCTCTGCTTTTAGATTACGCTTTAGGATTTAAGATTATCCATTTGCCATTGCCTTTTGTGTGTACCGAACTTTGCCTTTTTTTTGACCAAATCTTTGGATTACTATGAAACCATTAAAGAAGCCGTTCTCTGCAACGGATGGGATTCCTCTCTGAAGTCTTTATTACAAATACATTGATACATGCTTTTCTAAATAATTGTATACAACATGTACGTGCGGTATAAGTCATGTGTGAACAGTTCCTTTACCTTCATGACCAAAAGAAATGTGTGTGCGCATCAATAAAAAGTGAACTTATACATTTTTTCCATTTTTTTATTTATGGTTATTAAAATACGACTTCTGATTATTACATTTTAAAAGGCTGTGATTTAATTAAATAAACTTAAACCCTGTTTTTTAGTAAGAATGTTGCTCTATTGCTGTTTTACGGGTTCACCGTTTCGAACATTTCGATTGTTCATTAGTGATTGTTTATGATTCACTGTATAAATTCATTAATAGTTCATTTGGATCGTTATAATCAATACAGTCTTAATTCACTAACGTTGTCTTCTGACTATTATAAATTATTTAAATATAGTTTTTCTAATTTCATTTTGTGATTCAATGTTAATGCAGGAATCGTCATTATCAGTAAATTGTTTCAGAATCAATATATTACCTTTTCAGCCAATAAGATACTTTCAACCATTTACTCAGTTAAAATTTTTTTGTTTTTTTAGTTAATCCAGGATCACATCTTACTTGGCAAAATCATGTCTACCCTTGTCCACACTGATAGACAAGCTTTTATTACAGCTTTATGCAGTATAAGATTTAATCACTGCCCAATCACATCAACATCAGTCCTAGACCGATCAGCCATAACAGAAAAAGCACTGAAAGGAAAGATGAATAACACTGATTATCTCGTTACACTGGTACCTGTCAGGGGTGGGATATATTATGCAGCAAGGGAACAGTTGTTAAAATAAATGTGTTCAAAGCACAAAAAATTGTACAATGTAAGATTATAAGTAAATATGAAAAGGGCTTAGGACACTTCGAGAATGATTTAATGACTAGGCCTCCATATCTCAATCTGCGAAAAATTCTGAGCAAACCATACCATTCCATCGAGACCTCACATCACAACTTACTGTACAGGTCCTAAAGAAGCTATTGCTAGTGTCTTAATGCCAAATACCACAGCACATCCTCAGAAGTCCTATGATGTCAAAACATCCCTTCTTAACAACAACACGGCTGCTAGCAGCAACAGGTATATCTGGACAGATGAGGAGCTGCATTGCTAGGACATTTATTACCTGCCCGATGGGTACTAATTAAAGTCCCGTCTCCATTATTAGTTACTCCGAATAAATTTTGTTGTAGCAAACATTAAAACCATGTGATTAATCGGCTGTTTACATTCCATTAAGCTTGCCTTGTTTTATTTACTGTTGATTACTAGGTTACCGATAACACCAGCAGTCGATTGAACAACTTAATGAAAACACACCTAATTGACATTTGTGGGTTTTTCTTCTTGTTGTTGTACTTTAAGATAGAAACCCAGCGAATTCCTGAAAGATTGTTGTGATGACACATAGTGACTTACAGGATATTAGACAGTTTTTATTGTTATGGCTAAATTAAATATGTTGATGCGGTCAGATGCAAAATATTTAAGGGTTTTTTGTGTAATAATAATAATAAAAGTGAGTGAGTCTATGGATTTCCACCTGTTTTGCTGTGTATAATCAGTTGATCTTTCCTTTTAATAAACGCCGCTGCTTAGTTATAATAAAATTGACACTGGTCCTTTCCAAAAAAGGTCACTGGTGTAGCAGGAAAGAAAGGAGGAGAATATTTTGTGCTTTGTGTCATAATTGTCTTAAAATCATTCTTCTAATAATAATTCATTTGAAATGTCTGTTTTCAGAAAGGAGTTATTTTGAAGTGAGGTAAAGAGTGAAATCCAGCCATCCATGGACGGGACACAATCAATAATGTTAACTAACGGGGAAGTGGTGGCTCATGGTTAAGGTGTTGGATTACCAACCCGAAGGTTGTGGGTTCGATTCCCGGCTCCGGCAAGCCACCACCGTTGGACCCCTGAGCAAGGCCCTTAACCCCCAATTGCTCAGTTGTATAACAAGGAATGTTGTAAGTCGCTCTGGATAAGGACGTCTGCCAAATGCTGCAAATGTAAATGTAACTTTGCAAAAGCACACTACTGCTTACTACTGGTACAGACTGTCAGCTCATTTCCCCTAAAGTGAACAAGAAAATCATGAACTAATCAATATCACAGTGATCACGTCGCATCAGAAACAAAAAAAGATTTACAATTATATGCTGTGATAATATTCTAATAGCCAAGTGTTAGATTTAGGCTTACAGAAATTAAATAAACGCATTACTTACCATTTAAAAAAAAGCGGAAGGCTTTACTCCACATACACGTCCATATGCTAAGGACATCATTACATATGCGCCGCAAGGAATTTATTTTACCAGAAAAAAACATATCAATAATTACATTACCAAATAAATTACCTAAGCTACCTTAAAATGCCATACATTTAGTGCAAATTAAAACACAACAAAAAAAAATTGGAGGTGGGGCTATAAGTGCTCATGAGTGCGAGCGGACATATAAGCGACTAGCTCTTAGGACTAAGCTTGGAATTCCAACTTGTTTGTGCAATATGCTTGTGTAATACATGTTGTGTAATGTAGATCCAGACACTTACAGGGAAAACCCCCCCAAAAATAGGTAGCTGTTAAAGTGAATAATACATAACATGGCATATAACATATTAGAAAGCAGATTTTGTGCCAGAAATGCTCCTTTACCAGCTGGCAGCTCATTTTATCAGTCTGCTGCGAGGTGCGAAACAGAGCAGTGATGAGTTTAAAAACTTGCTTTAGTCACAACCTAATAACCTATTTATAATACAACGCTCACTCCAATAAAGTTTAGAGAGGCTGTGTAAATATTACTTAAAAACAGAATGCAATGATTTGCAAATATCATAAACTTAGAAAACCTATCTAATTTGTAAACCAAAAAAATGCTGTAGTGTAGTGGGTTAAGGCGTGGGCACCCACATGTGCAGTTGCACTCGGCAACCCAGGTTTGAGTCAGGTCCTTAACGCCCCACCCTCCCCTTCTCTATCTTCCCTACTTTATTTTGTCTGTCCTATAAAGAAAGGAAAACTGCTCAAAAGAATCTTTAAAAAAAGAAAAACGGACCATTGAGATCGAAGGCAGGAACAAGTCTAAAAAAAATCCTAAAACGGAAAATATGACAAAGGCCCAAGACTGTTCAAAAGTTTGAATCACGTTTCAAACAATGATTCTCTCCCAAAAACTTCAGAAAATGTTAAAGGAAGAGAGAATGCTATCCTGTGGTAAACACTGGCAAGTGGTAGCGCAGTGGATGTTGGACTGCTAACTGGAAGATTGAAGATTCCCACCACCCTCAAGCTGCCACTGCTGGGCCCCTGAGCAAGGTCCTTAAACCCGAATTGCTCACTTGTACAAAGGAGATAAATGTAAGTCGCTTTGGTAGTAACAGTACTATCAGTAATGTAATAGTAAGTTTGGTGCATAATGGATGGGGTGAATGGACCCCGACCCAAGATTCTTAGATTAATTGCTAGCAACAATACAGTGTCGAAATAAAATGATTAATATGGCACCTCTTGTGTTTAGATTAATAGTCTTTGAATGCATTCATGCTTGTGAATCAATTGATCAGATTCATCCAAATGACTCGTTTATGAATCATCCGCCGCTATTCCCGAATCGTGCTGAGTAATATAAACATGAAATAAATTCTGATTGACATTAATAGCTACTCACTGTGTAAATAAAGACATAAAACAGCAGGGAAATATACCCCTGGCATGTATACATCTTTTGTTGGGGATAATTAGAGTAACACTACAAAATTGCAGACATCAGGGAAAAAAATAATTTGCGAGAACCGATAATGATTTCATGGTGTGGGGAAAAAAAAATGAAAAAAATGAGAAAGAGAGAGAAAAAAGTGAGAAAGAATGTAAGAGAAGGTGTTGACAAAGAAAGTGAATAATTAAGCACCAGTCTTTAGCACCCAGCTTCTCTTTCATGCCCATTGGTTCTCTCCAATTAGCTAAACACCTGTCAGGGTGTGCAGGGATAAAAGCGTGCATGCACACACACACACACACACACACACACACACAGAAACCAGAGAGCGAGCTATCATCAGAGACAGTCACTTATGCAGGAAGCAAAGCGTTTAACTATTTCACCTGAGATATTTCTGATTTAGTGTGTGTGTGCGTGTGTGTGTGTGTGTGTGCGTGTACGTGCTTTGATTAGTTCTTACAATCCGCCCATGCTCTCCTGTCCAGTTCTACCATCTACTATGATTGATCACAAATATCGATTTTTTTCTTTTCCTCTTAATATTCGACAGAGAATAATTTCTCTCCACTAATACGATGCACTTTTTCTCCTCAGCTGTGTGATTTCCTTTCAATCACCACTTTTCTAATGTAGCTTTTTATCTTCTCCTTCTGCCATCCTTTCATCTCTTCATCCTTCTGGCTTCCCTCCCTCTCTCTCTCTTTCTCTCCATCTCTCTCTTTTTCTCTCTGGATATTTAGGTTGATTTATTGTATCTTGTTGGAAAGCCTGGCATTTAAATAACTCAAGTTTTGCTCACTAGAGCATAAAGACACTGTAGTTTTTTTGTTTAGTTTTTTTTTTAAAGATGGGTTAAAGAACACCAAATCTGTTCTTCATTACATACATGCTTCTCTCATCACTTGTCCTCTTTCAGGTCATCCACCACCTATTAACTTGCCAAAGCAGGATTCATATGGGTTTCATTATTCCTGCATCTGTGTTGTTTCATACACACATTGTAATCATTATGTTAACAGGAAACACACATGTTCCCCAAAGAGGAAAAATAAAAACCAGGGACTATATAAGGGATGGGTAATAAATGAGACAATAGAGTGATTAGAGGACAAAAGAAGGGAGAAGTGGGAAAGATGTCCGACGTCGAAGCAAGACTTTATATAGAGACCAATTATTCACAGCGGTCATTAGAGAGAGGTATCACTTTCCCTCATTTACTGAAAGGAACGAACGAGGGCGAGCAAGGGAGCGGCGGAGGAAGGGAGGGGAGAGTTTGCTGGTGGTGGGGGGGTGAGCAGGGTAATCATTAGAAAGAGATCATTTTCCTAGTGTCTGTAATGAGCGAAGAGCAACGCGTGCAGAGACAACAATAGACAAAATGTACAGGAAAGGAAAGGATGTATGGGTGTATAGATGGACACATGGATACACTCTCTGTGTATCTATGGCACACACATAACCACAGTACTTACAATAAATGTAAACCCTCCCCACCACACACACACATACATATTTATTGTCATTATTATTACTATGCACTACTATGCAAAAATACTGTCGGAGCCGGCCCAAAGCCGAATTTTATTTAAGGGCCCCTCGGTACCGCCAATATGATTAATTATTGTCAATTCTTGATTATTCGCACACTAAAAATCGAACACACCCATTTCTCACAAAGTCCAAAAACATGTATGTTAGTGTGATTGGTAATTTTAAATAGTCAATAGGAGTGTAAGTGTGAATGTGTGTGGCCCTGTAATGGACTGGTGACCTGTCCAGGACGTACCTCTCCTGCCTTTTGTCCTTTTAGAGACAGCTGGGATAGACCCCAAATTAGGAAATAAGCGGGTATAGAAGATGAAATAATGAATAAGTAATTTACTCTTGGTGCCCTCTGGTGGTCATGTGGGCCCTAAGCAGTTGCTTAGTTTGCTTATGCCTTGGGCTGGTTCTGCTGTGGATACATAGTTGCCTGCACTTTATCCCCTTTATTCTTACAGTTACATGTTTAAATTGTCTCTTTTTTACATCCTTTCTTAATTCTATGTTTAATACATTTATATATTTCTGTCTCAAAACATAATTTTCTTGACATGCTGCTCAATATGCCTGTAAATTGCCCCCTGGAGACAAATTTAAAAAAATGTTTTGAATTGAATGGATGAATAGGTGGAAGAAATGATAGATGGATGCCTTGAAAGATAAAATGATGGATGGACAGTGGAAAGATTGAAAGGGGAAAAAAACTGCATGCGTTGGCAATTTAAACTATTCCTAATTAAATATATTATTTGTCATGAAAGGAACTAATGTCAGATTGCTGTAAAAAATGGTGCAGGACTGTGTGTGGTTATGTCTCACAGATACTAGGTTGAAGGTTACATTAGTATAAGTAAATGTGTCTGGTGGACAGCATATACTGTAATTCAGGATGTGTTTCTGCCACACATCATAGATTCCCAGTATAAAGTAGAGATCTGTGATCGACCCTGACCGGAGTAAAAGCAGTTCCTGAAAGCGATTGTTATGTGAGAGTCTAGAACAGAGAGAAAAGATGCTGCTTTTTTACGCAATCAAACAGCATGATCACACACATATATATATATATATATATATATATATATATATATATATATATATATATATATATATATATATATATATATATATATAAAACGACACAAATTCCACGGGCTTCTACAGTTATGTATTTAAATCAGCACCAGCGTTTAATCACACGTAAGGAGACGGATTTAATTCATATTAAACATAGTTAAGGATTAACAGAAACACAGTGCATTAAAGTTTTTAATTAAAACTTATTTATTATTTATTTCACAAAATGCCCATGACGGGGGGTGTGCTGGGGAATACAAGCGAGAGGTAGAGGTAGAGAGAGAGGGGAAGAGAGATAGAGGGAGAAATAGATAGATAGAAAGAGAGAGAGACGGAGAGATAGAGACAAAGAAAGAAAGAGAGAGAGAGAGAGAGAGAGACAGACAGACAGAGATAGAGACAGAGAGAGAGAGAGAGAGAGAGAGACGGAGATAGAGACAAAAGAAAGAGAGAGAGAGAGAGAGAGAGGAGAGAGAGAGAGAGACAGACAGAGCTAGAGACAGAGAGAGAGAGAGAGACGGAGATAGAGACAAAGAGGGGGGGGGTTGTGGGAAAGACGGGGGATAGAGACGAAGACAAAGAAAGGGAGAAACAGGGCGATTGAGAAAAAGATAGGGGGGATTGAGATAAAGAAGAGATAGGAAAAAAGAGAAAGAGAGAGAGAAAGGGAGAGAATGACGGAGATTGAGAGAGAGAGCATGAGAGAAAGGGGGTAGAGACAAAGAGAGCCGGGGGGGGCAGAGGGGGGGGGAAGAAGGAGAGAAAGAAGGAGAGAGAAAAAGAGAGGGAGATTGAGAGAAAGATTTAGGGGATAGAGATAAAGCGAGAGAGGAGAGAGGGGGGCAGAGAGAGAGAGACAGAGACAGAGAGCGAGAGAATGAGATTGAGAGAAAGGGCGAGATAGAAAGAGAGGGGGGCTAGAGACGAAGAGAGATAGGAGAGAAAGGGGGATAGAGAGAGAGAGCAAGAGTGAGAGAAGGAGAGAGAGAATAAAATGTGTAGTTTCAGCCCATCTTCTCTTCTGCTGGTTCATCGCTACATCATGTCGCCTAAGGGAACAATTAACTCACTTTTAAAGCCCATCAACGGAAGCCTTCCCTCCTCTTTCTCTCTTTCTTTCCCTCTCAACCTGGCCTACATCTATCCCACATGAAATTATTCTTCTCTCTTTTATTATTCCTCTCTCTCTCCCTCTCTCTCTCTTTTTTTTCTTCTTTACCTTCCACTCATTAGTGCAAAGCTAAGTCCCTACATTTGCACTTTGCTTTCTGGCTTTTGTGTGTTTTTTGAAATGGTAACAGACCCTACTGTTCTGGAGATCCGGTTCATTCTCTCGAAAGATATGAAAAGCCTCTCGCTTTTGGAAGGCGAACAATAGGCAGGCGAGAGGAGGATGTCTAATTGATGGCCAGATTTCATGGCTGGACTGTGTGCTGACAGCGCTTCCCAGCATATTGTACACTAGAGAGGACAAAGGAGACAATGAGAAGTCGTTGTGATGGAATCTTAGGCTGGTGGGTAACGGACGCTACAGCGGGCTCCGTCTCAGAGAAATACACAATACTGTAAGATAATTTCAGTGGCATGACTCTGCAAAAAACCTATTTGAAAAACAGCATGCACACACACACACACACACACACACACACATTATAGATATACCGTCATTGTGCTGTAGTATCTTATAGGGGACATTGGGGGAAACGGGTGACAGAAGGAGTAAAGCATGTATAAAAAAGAAATAGTGGTAATAATAATAATATATATCTTTATTTTTACACAGCGTTTTTAATAGTCAAATCTCAAAGCGCTTTACACCTAAAACAACAAAAAGACCGTACAAAGAAAAAAATAAAATCACATCAAAATCACAGATAAGCAAGGTTATGAAATTGGATTTTTAACACCTTAAAAGATGTCTAATATTATAGGGACAAGAGTTCCTTTTTTTTCTTCTTCTTTTTTTCTGTTAATATTTTTATTATTATACATATAGCACACTTTCTTCTATATCTTCTATAACACACAATCAGTTATATACATACACAAAACTAGATTACATGTAATTACAGCAGCTATATGATTTCTATATGCTTTATACACACACACATGCACACACTCGCACGCACTTCCATACATGTATGTGTGCGGTCAGGGGAGACAGAGCCTCATCTGTCATCCTAAAAAGTAAAGCAAAAAAAATCACAATAAAATAAAATTATTAATACATTTTCACTGGTCTGTACTATACATGTCATTTCTGTATGAATTGATTATTTTATTCATTTTAAAGTCAAAAACGCTGAATTTGCGTATTTCCAAATCAAATGGAAGGAAAAGACGCAAAATAAAGGGCAGTGATGACCTTAGCCTCCGCTCGCGTCCCGACTGTAATTGTCGTGTCCTTGTTGATTTCTCTATTTATGTCACTGATATAATGTTTGTAGACACTTTAATTATATGTCCTCACTTTGCATAGTCCAGCTAATGTATTTCAGGTATGTGTATAACATATTTATTCTCACTGAGCCAAAAAATAGCAGTGTAAAAAGTATAAAGTGACGTAGGTATGTCCTCTGTCTCACCAAAGGGGGCGAGTGTGAGCACAGAGGTTCTCGCTAGCTGAAAAAAATCACACAAGTCTGGAGTATTGTCTCAAAACAGGGGTTAAAACAGAAAGTAGTCATATATTAGTAATAATAATAGTCATATATTTGTGTCACGTCATTTATATATACGTTCATTCGTATTGAATGAGTTTGAATGGTGGATTTGCAATGGCAAATTAAGAACACGCGAATACTGCAGAACAAACACGCTCTCACTGAGCCGCTATAAATTAATGAGCTCATGGGATTATGTTTCTTCTGCTGTTGCTCCCTTTTCCTCTGAGAGACTGCAAGCGCTTATACACTAGTTAAAAATAATCAAAGTAAAGTTTACCGCAGCAGTCCTCTTATTTCCCTTTTTTTTTTTGCTCTGACAACGAAAACAGAAGCCTCAAGATTAAAGCGTAAATACTTTATTTTCTTAAAACTGAACTTTCACTTAAAACGAGTTTAATCATAGTCGTAAATTTTGTCGTAAACTGTGTATACAATTATATAGACTGAGTGTAAATTGTGGAATTTACAGAACAAATGTCAAAAGATGCTATAAATGACATTTATATTTTACCTACATGTTTGTGTCAAGATATCAGGGGCGGTTCTATGATTTCATCCTTATAGGGGGTTTAGCCCTCGCTACTATTAGTCAACAATCTCATTCTCATTTATATTTACGGCATTTGGCAGACTCCTTTATCCAGAGCGACTTACATGTATCTTTTTTTTTTATATACAACTAAGCTATTGGGGGTTAAGGGCCTTACTCAGGGGCCCAGCAAAGTAACTTGGTGCTGCTGGGAATCAAACCTCAATCTTCCAATCAGGACGAGTTCAACACCTTAACCACTGCACTACTACTTCCCTTCTTATCAACTAGTATTTGCGTTAGCTAGCTAAATGCAATGAAATGTTAAATTTTTGGAGCGTGAACAAAAAACTCGATTGATTCAGTTCGTAAAGTGTGATGATGATTATTAACTACAGTATAAAAAATAATTCTTCACACAGTTTATTATTGTACCTAGTCACGTGCTGTTCTTTCATATGGACAGCTACGTTGAAATGGCAAATTTCCGTAGACACTGTACACAATGAGTGCAGTATAACCCAAACATTGTGAGACATTTTGTGAAAGTCATTTTCTTGACATCGTCTTCCGTCTCTGGCTGACATGCAGCACAAGCATTTGCACTTCTAACAAAGGGTTTGTTAGGCACACGCAGAATAGCAAAGAGAATAAACTCAGATTACATTTTTCATGGATTGCCTTTCTTTCTTTATTTTTATTTTAAAAAGAAAAAATTATGCTTTAAAATTTTAGTAGTTTAATATTTTTAAGGGGGCTAAAATAAGATAAAAGGGGTCTAAAATCCCCCTAAAAAGGGTGTAGAACCACCTCGACGGATTGGCAGACACGCCTTCAAATCCAAAGCGGTTTACAGTTATAGCATTTATACAACTGAGTAATTACGGCCTTGTTTAGGGCAGCAGCACCTTGTTGGTGCTGGGTATCAAACAATCTTCTGGTTAGCAGGCCAACACCTTAACCACTGAGCCTTCACCTCCCAAATATTACTCATAACCAATAATCGGCCAATTAAATCATGGTTTTAAGATACCTTAATCTGACTCTGAAAAATTCAGTAAGTAAATTGAATAATTGCATAGAGCTTTGAACAGCGGACATTGCAAATTTGACTTCTTTCTAACAAAGTTAACATCCCTATTTATATTTATTTACTTAGAATTAACAGTGATTAGAAAAATCTTAATTAATGTCATAATTTGTGGTCTGACCGTAAATGTATGTGTTATAAATCCTGGAGTGTTTGAGATGGAGTGTCTAGGAAGTGCTGCTGTGAATCAAAATCATGAAGCCATCTGATAAGTGTTAAGATCCATCAATGTTTATATGAGCAATTAACAAACGAGCCTTGAAACACTTTGTTTTAAACTGCTTCGCAGGAGAATTCGATAGAAAAGGATAAATGAAATAAATAAAGTGTGTCATGCTGCGCCTGAAAGTTTGATAAACACTAGTCACACTAGTCAGACGAAATATGGGAAAGTGGCGGACAGAAATACACGCATTCGACTGCCAAATGTACCATGGTGATTTGGCATTTATTCAGACGTTATAATTCTTTCAATAGCAGGGTGGCTAAGTGATTGGCTAGTTGTAACTTTTCAGCTCCTGTAATGCTTAAAAAGAAAACTTTTGGGCAGAAAGTTTTTTTTCAGAGATTTTTTTTTTTTTTTTTTTTTGCTGATAAAATCAGCATTTTGTTTTTTGAATGAATAACAGTGTTGGCAGTTATAAGCACAGAATCACCAGCAGTGAATTAATAATTTAAGGTTAATGTGTATGTGTGTGTGTGTGTGTGTGTGTGTTTTGTTTTTTTTTCCCAAACTGTTGGACAAAACCCCTGAGCTCCGTGAGATATTCTAGTTCTGCTTGGAGTGAAAAAAACAAGTGTCCTAAACACCTTTAAGATAAACTGGAACAATAAGTACACCTCAGACATCCTCACCTCAACATTAGAGTCTGATCAAACTAATACTATTGTGTCTGGATTAACACAAATACTGACAGTCACGCTCCCAATCTGAAGTTTTCCCAGAGGTTTGCAGGTTTTTATAGGAGTAAGACTAAATGCTGAATGTTCCAAAAACACATATGGATGTGATGCTCAGGTGTTTTAATACTTTTGTTTAGGTATTGGGTTAAGATTTGGGTTAGCGTTGGGTTTAGAATTAGGGTTTGGGTTAGGTTTTGGGATAGGGTTGGGATTTAGTTTAGGGTAAGGGTTTAGGTTGGGATTTGTGTTAGGTTTTAACTTTGGGGTTGGATTAGAGTTTGGATTGGAGTTTGGGTTAGGTTTTATCTTTGGGTCTGGGTAAGAATTTGAATTAGGTTTTATCTTCGGGTTTGGGTTAGGGTTTGGATTATGGTGTGTATTAGGGTTTATCTTTGGTTTCGGGTTAGAGTTTGGATTAGAATTTGGTTTAGGTTTAATCTTTGGGCTTGTTTTAGAGTTTTAGTTAGGGTTAGAGTTAGGTTTAGAGTTAAAGGTAGAGGGGAGGGTTATGGTTTGGGTTTAGGTTAGGGTTTGGATTAGGATTATGTTTTGGGTTAGAGTTAGGGTTATGAGTTGGAGTTTGGGTTAGGGTTACATTTTTAAGTAAAGTTTTGTTCGTTTTTTTTGCTTGTTTGTTTCTGTATCTGCTGATTGGCTGTAGCCATGTTCTATATGCAAATGAATCATTTTTTGACATTGCAAACATATTTAAATAGAAATTTAATATTTAGGAATATACATAAGAATTCAGGTTTTTTTTTTATAATCAGCAACCTCTAACTTTGAAGCTTAAATGACAGAAATTGAATTAAAATCTGTAAAGTTTTTTCATGTTTTCATATCAACGCTATAAACTTCTATCTTATTATTCAGTTATTCATCTTAAAGCAGATTACTCGATAACTATGAATTATTCATTAAGTACAGTCAAACTAATTGATTATGTTAAGGTATGAGTTTGGATTTGTGTGTTTTAGAAAAAAGTCACTTTTTGTTGTTTTTGAAAATGTCCTGCTAACCACTTGGATGGCTTTAGAAACTTTGATTGGAAAGCAGAGTAAATCAAGCAGGATGAAAAAGAAGATTTAATGTAAAATACGGTATATTAGATGAGATCTGTGTTTAAATAGTAGCAGAAAGCATTAGAAAGAGGAGCGGTAAAGAACGCGCAGAACCGCACGGCACCTAATTACACGCTGAGGGGTTTTTTTATAAAGAAGAAAACAGGCTTATACAACCAAAGAAAGCAAGCAGGTGAAGAAAGAGAAAAACAGGAGCGAGCGAACATGCAAAAGGTACATATTGAGTGTCAAATGGGACGGAGCGAAAGGCATAAAAGGGAGAGGGAAAGAGCTGGGTCAGATAGGGAGGGAGAAAAGCGGCTTTTTAGAAATAGGTCTCTATAGTAACCGAGGCATAATTTGCTTGGTGGAAGCGTACGAGTAAAAAGAAGCATTTACTGACTCTGCTTGAGCCCACCACTGTAATTACTACACCCATACAGAGAGAAAGAAAGAAAGCAAGAAAGAGTGAGATGGGGAAAGCATAAAGATGTAGGATAAACCAAAGACAGCTGTGGATCAGCTTTCTTATTTGTCTTAGTTGTATGAAATATGTCGCTGGAACCAGGGACGCTGTTAGCTTTCTTAGCTAAATTTACTCTAGCTAAATGACATAAAGGTTAGCACTGAAAGCTAAAGTAAACATTTTTTTCTTTACCCTTAAATAATAGAACACATCTAATAGCATTTGTAGTTTGTAAATATTCTAAAGGTTTGCCATTCAGAGTCCAAATAAAATCCAGTTTCCTGGCATGTAGGTCAGAATTTGAGACCCAATTTATTCCTGGTTTAGGTTTGATATACGTGTGTGTGTGTGTGTGTGTGTGTTCATTTTGTGTAAAATCAAATCAACATGTTTTCACTTTTGATTGTCTCATCTCTCCATTCCAACACGTCCATTTGTTCTGTCTGTCCCCCAATTTGCATATTAAGAGCCCAAACCTGTCAAACAAAGGGGCATCACATGTTCACACCCGCACAATAGCACTTCACTGCTTGACATTTCGATATTCACACACTCTTGATACACTTTCGCTGTCATTTGTGTATCTGCACTGGCAAATTGATTTAACTGAAGGTGCGAAGCGTGTGTTGTGTGTATGTGTGTGTGTGTGTGTGTGTGTGTGTGTGTGTGTGTGTGTGTGTGTGTTAGGGCCAGTCAAGAGGCAAGTTAATTGCAGTGCAGAGGCTGGTGTGTACAAGCTGGTTGATTACAGTATTAAGGCTTTAGAGAGAGTGTTACAGCAGGTTTGTGTGTGTTTGATGCTGCCAGTCTGCGCATGTAGCGATAACAGGATTAACTGCCCCCCCTAGCCTCCACCATATAACAGGGATGAAGAGAGAGGAACGAAGAAGAAATGAGGGAGGAAAGAGGGACATAAGTGACACTGATAGGGCTAAAGAATTTATGAAGTGTGAGAGCGTGCAAAAGAGAGAGAGAGAGAGAGAGAGAGAGAGAGAGAGAGCAAGGGAAGACGATGGTGAATGAAGTGGCAGCAGTAAGTCACAGTTTGTCATTTATGGGTGCATCCAGTCAGCCTCTTGCATCACTCACTTCGGCTGTCTGTCAGGTCAGTTCCTTCTCTAAAAGATCAATAAAACTTTATTGAAAAAAAAAGAGCAAAGTTGAACAGAAAAGGAATCCAGTTTTAAAGCTGCACCTAAGCATTCGAGTGAGCAAGTCAGGAGTGAATCCTGAAGGAGCACAAGGTGACTGTTCCCCGTTTAGCCCCGATTCTTAATTAGCTCGGCACCACTGAGACCGTCTGCACCCAGCTCTACATTTATATAAATCAAAAGTCCCCGATGCTTACAGATATGACCTCTACAACAAGCACCCAGCTGCACAAAGTGCTAGCCAGCCCAATAAAAGAACACAGGAGCTGCAGATATGCCATCAAACGCTACACTCTGCAGAGCACTAGAGTGGAACAGTGGTAAACCAGCTGACATGAATGAAAAGGCTTAGTCACAAGTGTACTTACAGCTAGAACTATAGTAACACTGCCATCTACATAGATAGATAGATAGATAGATAGATTTTCATTTATATATATACACAGATTTATAAGTGTGTAAATGGAAAATTCTGTATTATTATAAATACTAGTAATATAAATATATATTAAAAAACATATATATATTCAACTTCATTGTGCAAGGTACGTGTACAGAGCCAATGAAATGCATTTTTTGTATATCCCATCTTAGTAAGTTGGGGGTCAGGGCGCAGGGTCAGCTATGATACAGTGCCCCTGGAGCAGGAGGGGTTAAGGGGTCTTGCTCAAGGACCCAACAGTGGTTGACTTGCCAGAGGTGGGGGCTTGAACCCAGGTGTTTCTGGTCTTCAGATTAACAACTCAGCACCTTAACCATTTGAGCCACCCTGCCCCTATATCTATGTATCTGTAATCTGTAAATACTATTAATATTATGATCATTATTGTTATTGTTGTTCTATTACGCATTTTTTTTTTTTATATTTTTATATTAGAATTATTATTTTTATGTATTTTTTTATGTAACTTAAAAAATTATTTCTCAAAACAAACCATAATTTAATTTTTTTGCTTGTTTACAGATACATAGAGATAGCAGCACAATTTATTATTATTATTATTATAATGGCAAGGTGTTTAATTCTTTTTGTTTTTCTAAAACACACACACAAAAACCTAAAACAAAAAAAAAATTCTTTGTAAATGTGAAACAAATAAATAATTGTTTCTATCGCATTCGATGTCCCAGTCCCTCTGTCTTTTCTACACACACCTGCAATACACAGCTGCTCTCAGAAACATCTCTAGACTATTAGCTGTATTTTATTTCTCTTAGAGAAATGACGCAGACATGACTAAGTGCTGAAAGGAACCTGTGGGTTAATTAAACAAAAAGGTGGGTGGCCTATTAAAATCCTAGCGGGTGAAACCTTTGGAATAATTATGCTTTGCGTTCCATGGGAGCATGTGGCTCTGTTCTGCAGAAATCCTCTAGAGGGACAAGCCTATAGGGAAAAATTGTCCGGTATATAATCATGTGAGAGTAATGATCTATTCGGGGGCGGGGGGTTGGGGGGGCAGACATATGTTAGCCTAGATGCAATTCGACTTTTGAGAAAGAGGACATGGAGGAACTGCAGGATTTATCAAAAATACTCTTGATCTGTTGGTAAGAGCAATGGCCGTTATCGACAAAACATTATTTACAGCTGGCAATTTAGCATAGAGATGAAAACGATGGACCACCAGCTGCTGTCACACACGGTGGTCATGCTGATTACTGCCTGAACACAAGCTCTCATGGGAACTCTGTGATAAAAACAAGGCAAATTAATTCTGTCTTTCGGTCACCTGTTTGTTCATTCGCATTCTTCCCCTCGCTCACAGGCACCCAGTTAGTCTCTCTTTCTTTCTCTAATAATAAGACTCACTCAGACATTAGAGATATTATGTACATGATTTATAGCTTTACTCTGGCATACATCTTTCATGCACCAAGTTCAGTCATGCATTTGTCTTCTTTGAGAACTCATACATGCTGAGAGGCCTATTCAGACTGCGAGCGGGATTCATGCCGTCAGCCTCTGAAGGAATACTTTAAACGCGGGGAGGAAATAAAAGACATATGAAATAGAGACGATCATAGACCATTGTGTGGAGTCTAAATAAAAAAAATCTCCTAAATGAGAACATCACTTCACCTACAACATGATAACCATCAAAGGAATAAAGGATATTTCTTTAAAAATAACATTTGAATGAGGTACACAGAAAAGGGCAAAAGTATTGGCACACTTAGCCATCACTAAGTGTTTTTTTTTTACTTTTATTCCTATAATATCCTTAAAACTCCTGAAAAGGCTTTTTACTAGTATATAAAGTCTGGATGGGGAGGTCTGGGGTTCAGTTTATCAATTCAAGTCACTTTTATTTCTATAGCGCTTTTAACAATCAGGATTGTTTTAAAGCAGCTTTACAGAAATACATCAGAGACGACGATATTAAACATTTATTAGAACAGTCAATTTGATTTATATCCATAAATTTGGAGTCCCCAACTAAGCAAGCCAGAGGCGACAGCGGCAAGGAACCAAAACTCCATCGGTGACAAAATGGAGAAAAAAACCTTGGGAGAACCAGGCTCTGTCGGGGGGTCAGTTCTCTTCTGACCAGATAAACCAGTATGCTGCAGTAAAGTTTTTGTGGTCTTTAGAAGACAAGAAAAACTGCCTTATTGTCCCCAAGTGATGGTGGCGACGGTGAGCTCGGAATAACAAAGAACAGACATGTGTTAGCATAGATGCAATTAGACTGGTTATAAACAAATACACTATGTGTTGGTGGTGTTTTCCGGTTCCGGTTGACCTGATTATTGCAGGATCCATTAACGGATTTGAATAATAAAAATGTGTGTATTATGTGTAAGCAGGTTAAAGAGTTTTGAACTGGCAGAGTGTGTCTGCCTCCTCAACAGTGCAAGGTAGGTTATTCCAAATTTATGTTTATTTATGTGGTATTAAGGGTTGAGTCAGAGTCAGGGTTTTTTTTTGCAGGGCACTCGAGTTCTTCCACTCCAATCAAGTAGATTTTCAGGAAAAAAAGGTACTTTTAAGAGTGGGTTTAACTGACCTTACATTTACTCTCATTCATCATGTTCCATATAATGAGATGACGAATCTTGCTATAGGCTGCAACCGTCTGAAGTACGTATGTAAAACCTGCTCATTTTTTAATTTGTTGATTGGAAGACCTGGGTCCCGGGTCAAGCCCCACCGCCGCCAGTCTGCCACTGTCGCGTCCTTGAGCAAGACCCTTTACCCTTCCTGCTCCAGGGGCGCTGTATTATAGCTGACCCTGCACTCTGACCCCAACCTTTCTAAGATGGGATATGCAAAGAAAGAAATTTCACTGTGCTGTAAAAAATATATGTGACAAAATAAAGACATTTATAGTGGAGGCCGGACACTCAATCAATTTCTTACATCTTATGCAATGACCTCTATGCGACCAAAACTATTTTGTATTTTATGTAGTCGATTGTTAGTATTTTTTCTGGATTTAGGATTTTTTTTTCCTTATTTAATTAGATCCAAAGTAACTACAGTAGTAACTCGCTACTTGAGTAGTTTTATCATTTTCAATATTCCTCTCTTACTCAAGTCACTTTAAACATTATTACTTTTACTTATACTTGAATTATCATTTTTTAAGTAGTTAAGTACAATTTCTGCCTCCTCTACTCTCCTCTGGCAATGCTACAACATGCAAAGGAATTCTTTACAGTGTGGGAGTGCTGGTACGATGTCCACAAATATTTGGCCATATAGTGTATCATGGTAAACTATTTCTGCCACTGGTTATTATTTCTGTCATAAGGTTATACCTACAGTGTATTTGAAATGAACATTGCCACAGACTGTAGTGTTTTTATTTCAGGAAGATTTTGGTCATAGCTTATTTAGACGGTTATGCGTCTCCTCAATGTGGGTTTCCTAATGACCACTTAGAATTAAACAGAAATAAAATATTACCTCATCTGTAACCGCTAGCTGTTTTTGGATTGCCCATCATCCTCGTGTGTGTATGTGTGTGTGTGTGTGTGATCCAGTAACTAGACTTATATTCCAACCACAAGCCAGAAAGCATTCTGAGAGCAGTACAATGCAGTGAATCAGCCATTTATTCAAAAATGTTCTCATTTTCATTGAGCCAAAAAAATATATTGTAGATTTTTTTAATAAACAATGTTTATAGGCTCAACTTTGAAATATTTTTAGTAGCCCATATTCGGTTTATATTATATATATTTTTTCCACTGTTATTATATAAATATAGTAATGATTTTTTTTTTTTTTTTTTTTAGTATGAAAATAATTTCTCATGAAAAACTAACTTTTATTTATTTGTTTGTTCATTTACACACACATGCATACAGGCAAACCTGCATTATTTAAAATCTTCTTCTTTGTTATTTTATTATTAATATTATACATATTTAAAATATTTTAAGTGTTTAAAAGATTTAACATTATTTATTTTAATACACAAACAAACATACAGACGTGCGCCATCTAAATGGAATATATAATAATAATAATAATAATAATAATAATAATAATTCGATTTTTTTAATGTCCAGATTAAGAGTTAAAATAAAAATTTTAAATACTAAAAAAAAAAAAAAAACATGTTGCAAAGATGAAACAAATAAATAATAGCTGCTGTCCCATTCGCACAGTCTTTACGGTTTCAATTTATGTGCCTTCAACTGTGAAATATTTCCAGTAACTTATATTTGGTCTATAATATATAATTATCTTCCCACTGTCTATCCCACTGTCGAGGCTTTTATTACAGCGTTCATAAGAGCTGCAGGATTTAAACTACCTATCAAAAGCGTAAGGCCTGTAAGGGTTGTAAACAGGTAATTGTGCAATAATCTTGAAAAAGACCTGATCATGTGGTCAACACAAGGAGGGGGAGCGATACGAGGACAGGAAACATAATTTTGTTTTTTCTGTACAGATGAAAGGTTTAGTCTAAATCCAGATAAAACAGAAAGAGGACTAAAGAGAGAGAGAGAAAGGGAGGGGGCTAGTGAACTGTAAATATCAAAGCATCAGATGTTGATTGAAACAAGACCTAAGACCTTAACCGAATACATAAACGATACTCAAAATTATAACACATGATATGCAAATTAAGCTAAAAATGGTTATAGCAAATATACAGTATAAACGGCGTTTGTCAGGGATGATTGATGATTTACGGAGCGATATTGTAATGGCGGAAATTACGGAACGTTTCATGTCCTACTGAAGGCCGACGTTTTAAAGATCAGAATTAAGTTTGCATACATTACTGTCATAAAATAAAGCAAATGGTCATTTAAAACAAATTTTGTTTTGCATTAGGAAAACTAAAGCGGGCGTGAATTGAATAAGTTTAAAAAACTAAGATCCAATTGTTTGGAATAGGGAGGCAAAAAAAATGCATAATTATAAGATATGATGTAAAATCATGAATACTGCAATAAAAGGAAGGCATCCTGTGTTAATCTGTAATAAATTATCGATGCAGACAGACACACTGAATGATTATAATATTTATACTGGGAACTGGAAATATATTCACCAACAAACTAAACAGAATAACTATATAAACCAGCATAATTGTGTAATTTTTTTAAAATCTAGGTATAAGAAACAGATGTGGCAAATCTACAGCGTGCACCAGTCCAGTGCAGAGGGATGTAGCAGCTGTGAAGTAACCATAGAGGCTGGAGTTCATCAATAACCTCCCAGTGGACACACATGGACACACACTTGAGCTGGAGATGTGAGCAATCAAAGAAGGAGAGGGGCTTAAACCCCAAAGATCAGAGGATCTTTGATGGAGACTGGAGTAGTGGGGAGAATGATGGTTGCCAGTAAAGCAGGAATAGCAGCAAAGGAGAAGCAGAAGGCTTTAACGGCATTGCTGTTGCTGCTGTATGAAAAGCAAAGCAGATAGGGAAAGACAATAAGGAGGAAAATAAAAGGAATTATACATTGTCTTGTGCAGCTATTGGTTCCAAGCCATGCAGGCTGACTTCCTAGGTTTTAGCATGCCAATATTTTCTGAAATGTTCACATTTCTTCCAAATATCAATAGAGCAATGTTTTTGGAACCTTTCAGCTGCCCTGTTGGCTCTGGCAGCACCTTACCGTATTCTCTAAGACACAAGGTGGGATCAGGCTTAAAATATTTGGAATGCACGCTCTAGGGCACCAGATGGCACAGCTGCTGATATGCTAAGTGCTTGGCAGTCAGGGTCAGTAATGTTTCAACAAGATGAAAGTGACAGACTCAAGATTTAGATCCTCATTGAAAGCTGGCAGGACAATAGCCTAATTTTAGCAAAAATCCAGTGTTCCTGCGCGGCCTGAGGAACCACATATGTGGCAGCCTAAGGAAACCGCAGAGGCTTTCGATGCCAGATTGACTGGAGTCAGTAAGACAGCAGGAGCTGAGACCAAAATTCCAGAAGCACAAAAAAGAGACCAGAAGAGAGGAGACATAAGAAGGATGTGAATTTACATTCCAAGTAAGCACAGATTTGTTAAGACTAGGACCTGGATTGATGTAAATGTGTCTGAAAGCTAGGAACACAGATAGCAAAGGCCCGAAATGGACAAAATTGTCACTGGTATTAATCCAGCTGCAAAGAAAAAAAGCTGGTTCGACTCTGAGATGACTTTCCCTACACTGGGCACATTGACTGCCATGGAGACCTCTCACATGCCAACTCATTATGAGTCATTTTCTCTTGGATCCCATTGTTGCTTTTCAAACTTAGCAGTGAGAAGCACAATGATAACCATACTGCTCGATACCCGACTATGCATTGTCATGGGAACTGGAACAGTTTTCCCTAATAGGCTTCTTGCTGATTTCTTTTTTTTTTCTGGCAGGCCAAATTCAGCTTGAACGGCGGGAGTAATAAAGCTTCACTTAGAAAATGTACGAATGTTAAAGCCCCTAAGGGTTCTTCAGCTGTCCCTCTGGGCAGACCCTTAAAGGCTCTTTGCAGAACCCTAGAACAAATTGTTTCCTTATCACAAAGGTTTAAAATACAAATCCTTTTTTTCAACCTTTAATTATCTGGCCTTTTTCTAGGAGTACAGAGCAGTGGAAGATTTTTTTTTAGCTTCTTTAGGGCCTCCCAAATTAGAGCGGTAGCCAACTTGTGAGCTTTACCCACTGGGTACGATAAAGACCGTTTTAGCTTCTTGCAATGGAGAGGAACCTAACTTCTTACAATATTATATAGTAACTGAGACCCAGGGCATCAATCGGGAAGCTGGTTCTACTCACAAGGGAGCTCAAGTAGGGCAGTCAGAAAGAATGATAAGAGCTCAGGTTCTAGTGCTGTACTAATTCTGACTTCTCACAGTATAAATGTTTAATGAAATTCAAGAATAGAGGTTTTGTTTTTATTTCATCACAAACAGATATAGCAAACATATGCACATGACTATTTTTTTTAGCCATTATGGCTTCATGAAATGTAATCAGGTGAGGTCCCGTACAGACCTTAGAGTCGGGTATTCTAAATAAAAAGGCAGGGCAGGTTAGTGTAGCACTAATGCTGGCACTAGATTCCAGATTCCGAAGTAAATTGCTATCAAAACTATAAAAAAAAAAAAAAAAAAAACATATGGAGAGCAATATACTTTCTTCCTCAATGCAAAACAAAACAAGTCTTGGTTAAAACAAAACTTTGATAAGGATGGTCTGATATACCACTGCTCAAGGATTTTTAACAAACGCACACACACACACGCACACGCGCACACACACACACACACACATAGACACATGATTGTTAAGTGGTGCTGGGAATTGAATGTAGGAAAGTGGTAGCACAGTGGTAAAGGTGTTGGACTGCTAATTGGAAGATTGGGGTTCGATTCCCAGCACAGCTTGCCGCTGTCGGGTCCCTGAACAAGGCCCTTAACCTCCAATTGCTTGGTTGTATAAAATGTGGCAACTTGGTGGACGTAGTCCAACATCTTATCCACTGCTCTTTCACTTTTCCCAGTAGGCCAACATGTTAACTATTGAGTTATCAGTTCCCAGTTTCTCACTATTGAAAAAACTTGGTGTAAATTAATGGTCAATATTTCTAGTGTGTTTAGAAGACAACACAAAAAAATTTATTTTATTTTTTTAATTTGTAAAGTGCTTTTTTTTTACAATGGTCATTGTCCCAAAGCAGCTTTACACAATCAAAAATAATGATGAAATGTGAATGAAATAGAAATCAGTTTGTACCTGATTGTCCCTGATAAGCAAGCCAAGGGCGACATTGGCAAGGAAAAACTTCCTGAGATGGTAATAGGAAGAAACCTTGAGAGTAACTAGACTCAACAAAGAACCCATCGTCATTTGGGTGATAAACAGAGTGCAGGATTTATGCAGTCACATTGTGTGTGTAAGCAACTATATAAAGTATATGAATTTCTATGTAGACTAATGGGCTACAAAAACTTTAAAATGCTCATCTACTGGACAGATAGTATATAGATTAGTATATAGCAAGGGCAGACCCGTGCTTGTTAATATACAAATGTTAAAATGATGTACAATCTTAGCTTTCTCTGTGCATACGCTTTACCTGCTAGATAAGCCGACATCATATGTGCAAAAAATAGTCATTTTCTGGCTTAAAATTAGGGGGTTTCAACATCCAAGGAAATTGTCTTTCAGTGAGTTTGGTGACTCAAAAACACACACACACACAAACAAAATATAAAACATAAAAAAATGATTTAATGATTTAATGAGTAACTTATATTAATACTTAAATGATTATGGATGATGACTATGTTTTTTGTTGTTATTATTAGTGATAAGTAATAGCTCCGCAATGTGCAAACTATCGTATATATAAATGGATGTAAAGATACAGTATGTTGTTCATGTACATTATACAGGATGTAGTTCTTTATGGCATAACATACAGTATACGAAAGCAATGACATACGGTGAGGTACTGAATCACTGAGTCAGATTTACAAAACTCTGATAAGGATAGATTAGAGCATCAGAATCAATGCTTATAATTAATACAAACATATGCTATTTTGTCTACCTCACTGTTACTTCATCTTTTACCCCTCACCCTACCGTATGATTTATGATGAATTACATGAAGTTTTTTTTATCCACTGCAGGGGGTCACAGGCAAACAATTTGACTTTGACTTACCGTGCAATAAAATAAATCCTGCCAAGTTTAACTGTCCCATTTTACCTGCATTTCCTTCTTTCTTTCTTTATTTCGTTCTTTCTTTTTTTCGTTCTTTCTTTAATTTTCTTTGTTTTATTTTCTTTCTTTCTCTGTTGTGTAGATGCAGTTTAGGAGATCTTATTACTAATAATTCAATGCCACAAGAACAAAAGGTATTAAATATTACATATGAACTACATATGAAATTTTGGGGGGCATAATGTGGTGGTCTTAGTGATTCTTTTTTTAACGTATATTTGTTTTAGGTTTTTATGTGCTTAAAAGTCATTTATAAAATGTAACAAGTAATTTGGTTTATAAGAAGCCTATTACTTTTTATTTACTTGATACTTTGCTAGTAAAATATTTGGAATGACAATGTTATTGTTATGCTTTTAAAATATTATTTTAAAAATTGAAAGAGCACATTGATTACACAAAGCTCTTTTAGTGAATATAAATTGAATTAAAATTGTGTGATGCAAAATAACTACTAAGAAACAACCGTAAAAAATATTTAAAAAAAAAAAATTAAAACAACATTATAAAAACTTTTTGAAGAGTATATACATGCTTGTAGAACTCGAATAGATTTTTTATTTTTCTCGTGGGAATGTTGCCTAATATATATTACACACACATGTAATTATATATAAAATATAGAATTATATTTTTGGCCAAAAGAGAAAGACCGAAAGGGGCGGTGCTGGTGCTAAAATAAATAACCAGCGTTTTCTCTGCCTGCTGCTGCTTACAAAATCTACAATTTTCATTTATATATATATAGTTTTAAAGTTATTTTTAAAATGCTAGCAAAACATAGTCTGAAAAAAAAAAAGAAGTTTGTATAAATATACTTGTCTAAACTTGCTTGTTGAAAAATAGCGATGAGGAAAGATAGGAAACTTTTTTTTTCTAATCTGATGACTATGAACGCGCATAAAACTAATCTGAAGAGAGTGACGTAACCGTCTCACCTCTAATCCGTAGCCCCGCCTCTACTGCTTCGCTATTGGACCAAAGTTTACGTAGCCCCTCCCCCTCTCTCTTACCTCTCCTGGACAGTTTTCTTCTTCGAAAATTAATCAGCGGACAGGAGATGCGTCAAATCAGTGTCAACTCTCAGCGGCTGTGATTGGAACCTGCTAGTATTTACCATTAAGTGCTTTTGGTAGATTAGAGTATTTTTTCATAAATGTGTTTAAGTTAGATTTATGTTTAAAGACGTCGTAAAAAAAAAAAAAAAACTCCGAATAAGTGAGAATATGCCAGCACACGGAAACGCCTGGGGCTTCTCCAAATACCTCCGAGTTGTATGAAGGAAAAGACTTTGACGCTGTTCAAGTTGTATTCGTTTTTTATTTTTGTTAGAGAAAAGAAATTAATTCACTACTGTATAAATCAATATTTTTGTTTTATTATAAATGCCGCGGTTTGGCTAAACAAACAAACAACCAACCTGGACTAACAGTTTGGAGGCTTCTGCGCTCTTCCTTTACGGCAGAGGGTCGTAAAGTTTTTAAAGGAGTGAACCTTGGAGCTGGAGATGAGATCAGATATGAGTTTTCTTCAGTACTCAGGATTTTTACACGTGTTTTTCTTATTGCTTTTGCTTATGCATGTTCTTTCAAGTGCAGTAGCAAAACGACACCTGGTCTACTGGAACTCCACCAACAGCAGGTAAAGATACACACACACACACACTACACCTCACTGGACCTCTAGTCAAATACAGTGTATCTAAGAAGTAAGTCAGATGTACCACTACTTTTTTTTTTCTTGTATGAAAAGACAAACATTCTTGTGTTGTAATCTTCCACGTGGACATTTTCTATCATGTCCACTTTGCTTTTGGACTCACTTGTCATCTGTCCTTGTAAATTTGTGTGATTACCTTTGGATTAATTTACACTCTTTAAACTTCGGTCATATTGAAACTAAGAACAGTATATGACAGAAACAAATCTCAAACTCCACTAAAAGAGTTGTTTGAATGATAGGTAAGCATTGGTCATCTTCATCATCATCATCATCATCATCATCATCATCATCATCAACAACCCGTTTCTGTAGCCTAGAAACCTCTTAGTCAAAGATTCAAGCAGAACAGATCAGGTTCATCTGGAGAGGAGGGTGTGTCAGTGTCAGATTAGGGCCTGGAGTGAGTGATAAATGATGGTTGGTTTCCAAAATAAATAAATAAATGCCATTTTGCCAATCACAGCCACTTGAACACTGGTGTTGGTATGTAGAGACGCCCAGATTTCACAGTTGTAAGGTGTTGTACGGTGCACACTGTGAAGGTGTTTAGGGGTGCATGGCTGGTGAAATTTTCCTTCAGTTTTTGGTAGCCTGAAATGAATTTAGGAACCCTGAATAATAGACATTTATTTTTAATGTGTAATGTTGTAAAAGAGACAAAACGTCAGTCAAAAACATTTTTGAAACACTAATCAGATAAAATGCTTACATTACGATCGTTGATACAAAGATTTGGTTCTAACTGAACGTCCTATTCCAGATGACAGCTCGCAATTCTCTACTCTGCACATGCATGAATCTCGATTACATGTTCAAGCTTGCTGCATGAGATTTCACTCGCGGATACACACTTGATTGTGGAGTGAGGAAAGTGCTGGACGATTAATCGAAAAGTAATCAAAACCGAAATGTAGAACCGCTGTAATTTTTCTGTGTCGTATGCCGAGACGACGTGGAGGAGAGGTCAAACCTTGAGTCAACTGAGCAGCAGAAGGAAAAATGCAAGGATCTATAGGGGCCAAATAATTAAAAAAAAAAAAGGAAAATTGTGTATTAATTGTCATTAAGGTGAAAAGTTCAATGTTTATCAAGTAGTTGATTTTAGGTAATTTCGCCTTCGCTAACAAACATCCAGACCGTCACTCAAAAATATCGTTTTATTAAAATCAGTTCCGCTGTTCCCTATACACTGTTTGCGTGATCGAAAATTAAAGTGACAATAAAAAGCCTGCATGCAAATAAACACGATTTTAATCCTCCACATTTCGGCATCCACACAACATAGTTAACCATTTATATTTTTGAGAGACTGCAAAAGCATTGAAATATATTTTTACTCCTCATAAGAGAGTCTGACATGCAGAAACATGGGTTACATTTTGGTAGCCCAGCTAAAAGACACAATAGCCCCGGGATGTTGAGTCTTTCAGATTTTTTTTTTTTTTTTTTTTTTTAGTAGTTTATTGCTGCTTTTCCAGGTGTTGCCTGAGCTGTGATTGGCTGTTAAAGGCCTGAAGGAGTCAGCTGAGCTCCTCCCAACTCAGGAAGACACTGACAATTATTTACTTTCCTCAAACACGTACACACTCACACACCATGCAGGGATCTTACTTTAGAATCCTAAAGCATGTATGTGCATATAATCTCATCACCTGAAGGAGATTTACCATAAATTGTAGTGCAAATTGTTGCCAAGTGGGTTTTTTTGTGCTCCTGATATTAAAGTTATGCCCAGGCCTAATTAACGTACTAAATAAAACAACAGCATCATCATTAATAACACATGAGAAGGACCAATATATCGAGACGGTAGAAAAAAAACCCATAAATAATATATAAGTCATGGATTATAAAAAGTCCTAAAACACAAACGTCGGCACGACAGATTTATTAAACCGCTTCTGCGTGTGGATGGCCGTATAATCAGCTGTGCGTCTGTTTTTGGAAAAATGAGCTTGCGTTTTAGGGGGAAAACAAACCCTGCAAAACAGAAATAATGCACAGAGTATAAAAGCAAACAGATCCTAATACTCAGCCGGGGGAATCTCAGGAGGCTGATGAAGCTGATGTTGTGCAGCACTTTTCGATCGTATATCCTGCCTGCATTTCCAGGCGTTTGGTTTGTGTTGCCTTGTTATTCATTATTCGTCTCGTCCTCATGCGTTATTGAAATCCACGCATGCTTTATGCTGTAAAGCGTTCTGATCTGCGTCATTCACAGCACAGATAATCACAGCCCTGCAGCTAAAACCTGTGAAAGCCAGACTGTCTTTTTAAAAGAGCTTGACACTATAGTAAAGCAGAGCGAGAATATGTTTGGCATAATATATAAACGCTTTCTGATAGTTCTCATAGACTCCGAATCGGAATACTTTATAGATCGCAAAAGAGTCTGTGTAAATAAGTAGAATAAAATATAATCTACATTTGAAAAACTGATTTGGTGTTGACATATTGGTTTACTCTGCAGGGTTTGGAAAGCATAGCTAGGAGGTTGACGGTTAATAATTATTTTTTGATGTTGGAGGCTTGTAAATTCCAAACAAAGTTATTGTATTTCTTCTCGGGTTCTTTGTTTGCGTCTCATCCTGTTCGACGAGTTACTTTAATGCAGCGGATTTAATCCAAACCTCAGACGAGCAGGCCAACGAATAACGGCGGATGTTTTCCGTAAATAGAGAGTTCCGTTCAGGCTAAAGAAATATTATATTACACGTTTAATAAGGAGCCTAACGTTAGTATTGATCATAGTACTGTACACACACAACAGCAGGAAGCTGGTCCATGACAAGGAACTGAAACCATACTTTCATAGAAAATCCTGTCCCCGGGAAAAGAAATTATTGTATATTTTACACATGCAGTATCAATTTTCCTGATGCATAACTCGTCCCTGTTTATGCTCTAGTGGTAGACTTCACGTTATTCCAGGAAAACCAAACGATTTCTGAACATCATTAAAACAGTTTATTATTTTCTATGTACTGTTCTATGTACTGTTCTGTTTAAACAAGTTTATGCTTGTGTTCAGAAAGTGTCATTCGGTATGAAGTAATCGCTGTGATTTTACTCCTAAACATTACTGCCTTTCCGCACGTGGCCAAGAGTGTGTCTGAAACGTGAAACTGGAGAGAGAAAACTTTACCTTTTAACCTGTTAAAGTGAACACAGCTTATTGTTACTGTGTGTGTGTATGTGTATATATGTGTTTTTATGTATACGTGTTTATGTGCATTTGTCACCTTACAACCACAAACCGAAATGTGCTTTATTGAGATTTTGTGATAAACCAACACAAAGTAGGACGTAATTGTGAAGTGGAATGAAAATGATGTACGGTCTTTGAAAATTTAAGCAAATAAAAATCTGAAACGTGTGGTGTGCATTTGTATTCAGCCCCCCCGTAATCCGATACCCCTAAATAAAATCCAGTGCAATCAAGTGCCTTCAGAAGTCACCTAATCAGTTAATAGAGTCCACCTGTGTGTAATTTAGTCTCAGTATAAATACACCTGTTCTGTGAAGGCCTCAGTGGTTTGTTAGAGAACACTAGTGAACAAACAGCATCAAGAAGACCAAGGAACTTACCAGACAGGTCAGGGATAAAGTTGTGGAGAAGTTTAAAGCAGGGTTAGGTTATGAAAAAATATCCCAAGCTTTAAACAGCTTAAGGAGCACTGTTCAATCAAATCATCCAAAAATGGAACAAGTTTGCCACAACTGCAAACCTACTAAAACATGGCCATCCACCTAACTGACAGAACAGGCAAGGAGAGCACTGGTCAGAGAAGCAGACAACAGGCCCATGGTTACTCTGGAGGAGCTGCAGAAATCCACAGCTTAGGTGAAAGTTGTGTACTCCACAGATCTGGCCTTTATGGAAGAGTGGCAAGAAGAAAGCCATTATTAAAAAAAAGACATATGAAGCATTTCGCCACAAGCCATGTAGAGAACATAGCAAACATGTGGTAGAAGGTGCTCTGGTCAGATGAGACCAAAGTTTAACTTTTTGGCCTAAATTCAAAGCTGGTCAGAGTTGATAAGATGACTGGTTTGGATCAAAGAATATTCATGTCTCAGAAATCCCATGGAGCATCTGGGGCAATACTTGAAAAGTCACAGACGCTTCCCATCCCATCTGGCTGAGCTTGAACTATTTTACTATTTTGAAAAAAAATTTGGTTGTAAGGTAACAAAATTTAAAAAAGTTCAAGGGGTATAAATATTTTTTAAGGCACTGTATTTAGGTATTTGTGTGTGTGTATGTATGTATGTATGTGTGTGTGTATATATATATATATATTTATAATATTGTGTGTGTAAACGAATAGTCACAATGTCTGACAGTTTTCTGGCTTATATTTATTTTTCTAAAATAAGTCTGCTGTTGTGAATCTCATTGTATATCATTAAGAAAGTGCAAATATGGTGTCGTTCAGGGGGTGCGGTGTTTTTGCCTGCCCAATTGCATCGCACCAGCCTGACAACACTTTCTGGAACGATCCGTCTTCTCCTCAGCGTGCTTTCACGGCTCGTACCATCCACAGTAAAAATGTTTGCTTTCTTCTTTACTGTTTTCCACTTAGTCTCAGTCAACTTCCTGACCTGGATTAGAAAAGCAAGACTTGCAGCCGATATTCATATCGCAACGGTCTGAGATAGTGTGTGCTAGCAGAAAAAACTTTATTTATTTATTTTTTTAAGAGAGAAGGGTGTGTGTGTGTGTGTTTATTAGTGTTGTGTGTAAGTTTTGGGCGCATTAGTGTTGGTGTGTGTGTGTTTGGGTGTTGGTGTGTGTGTGTGTAAGTTAGGCTTTTTTCAGGAATCCTGTGAGATGGTAAACAAACTCTCTATTAAACACATTATTGGGACAAGACAGGGGAAAAATGTCAATGGAGATTAGGTGGGACCAGGAAGTGTAATAACACTATGATACCCAACTTTATAAACAAATATATAAATAAACAGTATATTTGAGTTATACACTTGAGTCTAGTTGCCCTGCGGCGTTTGTCCTGTATTATGAGTTGTGCAGAATTTATGCACCTAAATTCTGATTAGGTAGAACTCACTGCCATCATTGGTTTGATTGGTTTAATACCGTCAGGTGTGTGATGTATGTTTAGGATGTATTAGTGTTATGTTAGGATTAGTGTGTTTTTAGTGTATGTGTTGGTAAGAGTGTGTATGGCAGTCAGGGATCAGATATTGGTATAAACTGATTCTCTAAATTTCTTGTGTATTTAATGTCTGGTACTAGATTATGTAGTAAACATATGAGCACCAGGAGTTTGTCTTTCGCGCTCCCTCTCTTTTTTTTTTTTTTAGCCCCGCATTTTTTTTGTATCTTTTGCTGTTTTTCCTCAATGAACAGTCTCATATTTAAATTCATGGACTAATTCTTTCGATTGTGTTTACACCCGATTAAGACTATTGTCTTTACTTCCATAGAAAAGGGTCCCTGCTTTTCCTTCCTCACAGACAGACACTGCTTCCCGTTTTGCTTTCGCAGGACACATATTACTAGAATTAGTTTTCCTGAACACCGACTGCAGTTTCTCTTTGTGATTGCTTAGAATTCTGCAAAGCCTCTCGCGTCCCTCCTCCTTCCGTAAACTGCCACTTACTAAAAAACTTGCCAGCCGCAATCAAGACACCTACTTCTAAATAATTACCCCCCCCCCATCCTTTCTGGAGACTTCTCATGTTTTTTTGATTCGTCTCATGAAGAGAACTTTGCTTTTCTATTGCTTACAGATGGCGTCTTTTATAGTCTGAACCCGCAGCCCAATGCATTTCAGTGCAGGCTGCCTAACAGCACGTCCCGCTTACTCTTAAATAAGACAAAGCATGCAGCATCTCCCTCTCTTACACACATATATTGATCTCTGAGACCTGCCATGCAACAGAAACACTATGTTGAAGCTTGCAACGGTTTCAAAGCGTGTCTTGCAGAATTCTCCGCCACAAACGTTCATCTATCACTCTTCCCTGCGAAGGACGCCTGAGTCACAGGGGAATGCAAAAGTTCTGAATGGCGCAGAGCAATTTTTCAGGCCGCTCGCCCTTAAACCGCACTCCCTCAGACGTATTAGCCTGCTGCGGGCTGCACCGGGGCTGCATTTCCACTTCCAAGACATAACCGCCTGGAGATGTATGCTACATTTATTACCGTGGATGGAAAAAAGGAGCAGCGATAATAAAGTCAACCCACACTCACGCAGTCTCACCTTGAAAACATAGTCCTTCCCCCCAACCCCCTGACCAAGCAGAGATGGAGTTTAAATGTGTCTGGTTAAGGTCAGGGTTGTCTGTATTTATGAGATGTGGATGATTAAGGGTTTGTCGGAAAGCTTTCCTGGATATTTGGTTAATATCGATAGTCCTTCTCCATGCAGATCTTATCTGCTGCCGTACACCATTATCTCCCACCTCCATATTGACCAGCAGCGCTTCTCACAGCACGACCCGGTCAATAGCACGCTATTCTGCTACCCTTTCCATGCCCTGTGTCTGTGTGGGGGTGTGTTATTGTATTTGTGTGTGTGTTAGGGAGGGGAGGGGTGTCATCATAAATGTGTTAGTATGTGTCTTAGTGTACAAGTGTTTTTGTATGTATGTATACTGTATATTTGTCCGTCATTGTGTACGTGATGTTTGTGCTATCGTGAGTGTGTGTATGTGTTTGTGTTATTAGAAGTGTTTGTTAGTATGTTATTGCATGCGCTCCTGTTGGTGTGTTGTAAGTGTTGGTGTGATTGGCTTAGTGTGTGTATGTTTATTTGTCTTTGCGTGTGGGTTTGTGTGGGATAATGTTAAGATAGTGTTGGTTTGCATGTAATAGTGTTGGTTTGTGTGTAATAGAGTTGAAATAGTGTTGATTTCTGTGTGAGCGTTGAGATGTGGTGTTTTGTGTGGGGATAGTGTTGGTTCGTGTTGATAGTGTTGGCGTGTGTAATAATGCTCTGTTACTGTTGGTTTTTGTGTACAATTGTTGGTTTGTGTGGGAATGTTGAGCTACTGTTGGTTCGTGTTGGGATAGTGTTGGTTTGTGTGGGATAGTGTTGGTTTGTGTGGAATAGTGTTGGTTTGTGTGGGATAGTTGTTTTTGTGGAAGTGTTTTGGTTGTGTAGGGCTTTGTGTGGGATAGTGTGGGCTTTGTGTGGAATAGTTAGTGTGGGCTTTGTGTGGGAATAGTGTGGGCTTTGTGTGGAATAGTGTGGGCTTTGTGTGGAATAGTGTGGGCTTTGTGTGGAATAATGTTTGGTTTTGTGTGGGATAGTGTTGGTTTTGTTTAAGATAGTTTGGATGATAGTGTTTGGGATAGTGTTTTTTGTGAGAGTGAGTGTTGTTTTTACGTGAGGTAATGTTGGCTTTGTGTGGGATAGTGTTGGTTTTGTGTTTGGATAGTGTTGGTTTGTGTGGGATAGTGTTGGTTTTGTGTGGGATAGTGTTGGTTTTGTCTAAGATAGTTTAGGATAGTGTTGGGATAGTGTTGTTTTTATGTGGGATAATGTTGGCTTTTGTGTGGAATATTGTTGGTTTTTTGTGTGGGATAGTGTTGGTTTTGTTTAGGATACTGTTTGGATAGTGTTTTTTGTGAGAGTGTTGGTTTTGTGTGGGATAATGTTGGTTTTGTGTGGGATAATGTTGGCTTTGTGTAGAATAATATTGGTTTTGTGTGTTTGGATAGTGTTGGCTTTGTGTGGGATAATGTTGGCTTTGTGTGGAATAGTGTGGGCTTTGTGTGGAATAGTGTGGGCTTTGTGTGGAATAATGTTGGTTTTGTTTAAGATAGTTTGGGAGATAGTGTTGGGATAGTGTTTTTTGTGAGAGTGTTGTTTTTTGTACGTGAGGTAATGTTGGCTTTGTGGTGGGATAGTGTTGGTTTGTGTTTGGATAGTGTTGGTTTTGTGTGGGATAAATGTTGGTTTTGGTGTGGGATAATGTTGGTTTTGTGTGGGTTTGGGGTTATAGTGTTGGTTTTGTCTAAGATAGTTTAGGATAGTGTTGGGATAGTGTTTGTTTTTATGTGGGGATAATGTTGGCTTTGTGTGGAATTTGTTGGTATTGTTGGTTTTGTGTGGGATAGTGTTGGTTTTGTTTAGGATACTGTTTGGATAGTGTTTTTTTGTAAGAGTGTTGGTTTTGTGTGGGATAATGTTGGTTTGTGTGTGGGATGTTGGTGTGTTGGATAATGTTGGTTTTGTTTAGGATAGTGTTTTGGATAGTGTTTTTTGTGAGAAAGTGTTTGGTTTTGTGTGTGGATGATAATGTTGGTTTTTTGTATTGGGATAGTGTTGGTTTTGTTTAGGATAGTGTTTTGTGCGGGATAGTGTTGGTTTTGTGTGGGATAATGTTGGCTTTATGTAGAATAATATTGGTTTTGTGTGGGATAGTGTTTAGTTTGTGTTTGGATAGTGTTGGTTTTGTCTAAGATAGTTTAGGATAGTGTTGGGATAGTGTTGTTTTTATGTGGGATAATGTTGGCTTTGTGTGGAATAGTGTTGGTTTTGTGTGGGATAGTGTTGGTTTTGTTTAGGATACTGTTTGGATAGTGTTTTTTTGTGAGAGTGTTGGTTTTGTGTGGTGATAATGTTGGTTTTGTTTAGGATAGTGTTTGGATAGTGTTTTTTTGTGAGAAAGTGTTGGTTTTGTGTGGGATAAGTGTTGGTTTTGTGTGGGATAATGTTGGCTTTGTGTGGAATAGTGTTGGCTTGTGTGGGATAATGTTGGTTTTGTTTAGGATAGTGTTGGGATGTGTTTTTTGTGTGAGAAAGTGTTGGTTTTGTGTGGGATAATGTTGGTTTTGTGTGGGATAATATTGGTTTTGTGTTTGGATAGTGGCTTTTGGCTTTGTGTGGGATAATGTTGGCTTTGTGTGGAATAATGTTGGCTTTGTGTGGGATAATGTTGGCTTTGTGTGGATAATGTTGGGCTTTGTGTGAATGGAATAATGTTGGTTTTGTGTGCAATAATGTTGGATTTTGTGTAGAATAATATTGGTTTTGTGTTTGGATAGTGTTGGTTTTTGTGTGGGATAATGTTGGCTTTGTGTGGGATAGTGTTGGTTTTGTGTGGGGATAGTGTTGGTTTTTGTGTGGGATAGGTGTTGGGATAGTGTTTTGTTTGAGATAGTGTTGGTTTTGTGTGGGATAATGTTGGGCTTTGTGTAGAATAATATTGGTTTTGTGTTTGGATAGTGTTGGTTTGTGTTTGGATAGTGGTTGGTTTGTGTGGGATAATGTTGGTTTTGTCTAACATAGTTTAGGATAGTGTTTTGTTTGTGATAGTGTTGGTTTTGTGTGGGATAGTGTTGGCTTTGTGTTGGATAGTGTTGGCTTTGTGTGGGGGATAGTGTTGGCTTTGTGTGGGATAGTGTTGGCTTTGTGTGGGATAGTGTTTTTTTGGTTTTGTGTGGGATAGTGTTTTGTGTGGGAGAATGATATGTTGGTTTTTGTGTGGGATAATGTTGGTTTTGTGTGGGATAATGTTGGTTTTGTGTGGGTTTGATTTGTGTGGTGGGATTTGTGTGGGATAGTGTTGGGATAGTGTTGTTGTTTGAGATAGTGTTGGTTTTGTGGGCGGGATAATGTTGGGATAGTGTTGGTTTTGTGTGGGATAGTGTTGGCTTTGTGTGGGATAGTGTTGGCTTTGTGTGGGATAATGTTGGCTTTGTGTGGGATAATGTTGGCTTTGTGTGGATGATTGATAATGTTGGTTTTGTGTGGGATAATGTTGGTTTTGTGTGGGATAGTGTTGGGATAGGGTTTTGTGTGGGATAGTGTTGGTTTTGTGTGGGATAATGTTGGCTTTGTGTAGAATAATATTGGTTTTGTGTTTGGATAGTGGTTGGTTTGGTGTTTGGATAGTGTTGGTTTTGTGTGGGATAATGTTGGTTTTGTCTAACATAGTTTAGGATAGTGTTTTGTGTGGGATAGTGTTGGTTTTGTGTGGGATAGTGTTGGTTTTGTGTGGGATAGTGTTGGTTTTGTGTGGGATAATGTTGGCTTTGTGTGGGATAGTGTTGGCTTTGTGTGGGATAATGTTGGCTTTGTGTGGGATAGTGTTGGTTTTGTGTGGGATAGTGTTGGGATAGTGTTTTGTTTGAGATAGTGTTGGTTTTGTGTGGGATAATGTTGGTTTTGTGTGGGATAATGTTGGCTTTGTGTGGGATAGTGTTGGCTTTGTGTGGGATAGTGTTGGGATAGTGTTTTGTTTGAGATAGTGTTGGTTTTGTGCGGGATAATGTTGGGAAAGTGTTGGTTTTGTGTTCGATAGTATGGGATAGTGATGGTTTGTCTGTGATAATGGATGGACGGGTGAAAGGATGGACAGATTAAGCTGTAGGGAGGAGGTTTTTTCTTTCTGCTCCTTCTTTTGAAAAATAAAAAGCCCTTTCTTAAATCATCTGAAAATAAAGGGTGTGAACATGTAGAATTGCACTACGTTGTTGTTCTGAACAGAAAATGGCCACCTTTACCATGTTTACCCAAGCTTTGACCCTTACCCCAGCATCTCCCTGGTCCTGGCCCTCACAAGGAATCATAGACTTGCTGTGGTAAGTGCATGTTGATTGGTCCTGTGCCATTCAGAGGTGTTCTCTGGCTCCACAGGGGGCTTTTCTGACTGTTTCTACGTGTCTGACTGAGCCTTGTTTCTCAGGTGCCCTCTATAGGGTTTGTTGTCAATGGATGCAAACCGTTTCTTTGCTCTTTTGTTCTAAAAGTGATTCCTGACAGGTTTTAGAGTTTAGCGCGAACTCCAAGCACGCGTACGCTTTCTCTCCGTTTGAGAGAACTGAATTCGGATGAGCTGTCGAGGTATCACCGTCTTTGTGAAATGATATTCGAGCAAAACCGAAAGGAATCCGGCGAGATATTCTATTTGCACCGTGACCTGTCATGGGGATCAATTTTCAATTGCTGATCAACTCTGTTTCATTGGTCCAACTCTTTTCCCCTTTTATAAAAAAAAAAAAATGCAAGAACGTATGGTATAAAAATAAAAGCTGTGTGTTAAATTATCAGCATCTTTCGCCAGCAGTGCAGTCACAGAATCTTCCTGATCGTCTCCTCTCCCACTCTCGGAACATGTGGCGCTCTTGTTTCTGCTGGTCTGTTTGCTTTAGATTAGAAGAGGAAAACACACACGCATGCTTACACACCTCAGGCCATACTTCACGACTATAATGACAAACTTTACTGTTATCGCTCCTGCGTGTGTGTTGCTTTGTGTGTGCACAATAGACCAGGGTAAGAAAGCAAAGCTTAGTCTCTTTATTTATTTGACTGATTGTACTGCGTGTGAACAGGAGACACAGGTTATTGGCATACTTTAGTTGTAAATATGAAAGTATTGCTCGATTGTAACATTTATTAGGTCTATGTCGTACTATGAACCGCCGCCTTTTTTTGCATTGTTTTTAAAGGTTGAAAGTCCACGATTGCACACATGCATTAAAAAAATCAGATCAGCTCATGTTCTAAACTGGTTAATCTTTATACTCCTATTAAGATAGCAGCACATTGGTGAAAGGTTAATAATACTTCAGAACAAAACGCTTTATATAGTCGAGTTACACATTATACAAGCGCGCCAATTACGTCGTTCGTACAGTCAGGGCTACGTTTTAAAAATGCAAATCTGTGGGCGGTCTGAAATAATCATCCATCCTGCTGCAGGTTGTAATCCAGCAAACGCAGGCTTTGTTACCCTTCTTTTCCCCCCGTCACAACACGGCGTGTAGCACCATTACAGCCCAGCCTCCTGAACGCCAAACGGCTCGGACTAAATTACGCAAAAAGCTTTAAAGCATAAAGATGATGACCGTGCGTTTAAAAGAGCAATAACGATAAAGCCTGTGCACTGATGGAACATGAGAGCGATGCCGCCATAATGAAAATTGCAGGCTTGCGCTGCTTTCGAAGCCATGCTGAATTAGAAATAAAGGAACACACGCACACATAAACTAACAATTAAATAAGCATCACTCAAGTGTTTATTTCAAGTTTGTGTATAATTCTGGGGGGTTGGGGCTTTTTGCATGTATCCACATCTGCAGTGCATTAAAATGTATGCAGATTCATCCGGTTTGGGTACGTCTACCCTGATCGCTGCCTGAATTTTAGTGTGTTTTTTTTTTGGTGCGTGTCTTGTGCCTCTTATCTACAAGCGTTTGCTTATCTACAGGGAGAGTTTTGATATTCCCTTCGTGTAACTCTCCTGCTTGTGAACACGCCTGTTGAGGTCAGACTTCTAAACGCACACGTTAATTTTCCCGCTCTACGCTTACATGGCCGGCTCGTGTTTCAATTTGTAATTCATCATTCCATTTTTCTCTCTCCATTAACCCCAGCAGTGCTTTCTTAAGCTCTCTCACATTTCCTCTAGCTTTCCCTTTCTCTCTCTCTTCTGAGATGGAAAAGACATTACCATTGCCCGGGCTAGGTGGATGGATGGGTGGATGAATGAATGGATGGATGGAGGCGAGGCGAGAAGAAAAAGGCATTAGGCAGAGAAGGTGGCAGAGAACGAGTGAACAGCTTTCGGGTTTTCTAAACTGCAGGAAGTCTCCAGGGAGAAGGGGACGAGGCGAGGGAGAGAGGGAGGAAAAGATGTCAGCGGGTATTAGTGTCAGTGTCAGGTTTGAGAAGTGGTGAGAAAGGGGAGAAACAAAACACTATTTTTTTGAGATTTCAAGAAGGACATTCGAGATATGGTGTGTGTGTGTGTGTGGTATTGTCGCGGTGTATGTTAATTATAGGTGTTTACCTGTATTTACATAATTTTACAAGAAATAGCTTGATTATTTTAATAGGTTAAACTGTGTGGTGAGTGTAGTGGGGTGTGTGTGCGTGTTTGTGTGTGTGTGTGTAAGAGAGAGAGATAAGCGAAAAAAAAGGAAACCGAGCTATTTTGTTTTAGTAGACGTCGCACAGCATGGAATGAATGGTATGTCTGGTACGGTGTGGTGAGCTAAAATGCCTCGCATATCAGCCTGTTTTAATAAGGGTCGGAGTTGCGGGAATGTGTGTGTGCTTGTACGTGACTCGCTCAGGAGTCAGCATTACATGCGCATGCAGGTTTGGGTGTGTTGTATTGATAGCTATTGTAGCAAACCGGCGATTCATGATTTTTTTGCTTGTTAAAACAGATTTATCCTCTCCGTGTGTGTGTGTGTGTGTGTACGGAGGAAGCATGGTGCTATTTGTCAAGCAGATTGGCCTGTTGAAGTTTCTACTCCATAGAATCGAACGCTTGCTGAGGCCTCAGAATAATAACCCCGGCTGACGGGCCGCATCAGCAGCGTTATTATTATGTGAGGAAATTGGACTAAACTAATATTTTATTTTTCAGTTCCAAAATTAAATCTGCGCGGGAAAAATCGGCACCGATTAAAATACTCCCGGAGACAGCTGCAACAGGCAAGCAATGGGACATGTCTTCCACTCTCTTTAACCACACCAGCACTCACACTAACACAAACAACTACAGGCAGGGGTGTTGCTAGAAATTTTAAGCGCTATGGTGGAATATAACCCCCCCCCCCAAAGCGGGACTCTAACAGTCTATTACTACTAATAGAACAGATCTGTGGGGGTTCCCAAACTGTATAGGCCCCTACAATCCAATCGTCCTAACTCCCCTTCCGCTCCCTTTGCGGCCTATAGGTATCTAAAGCCATAGCTCAGTGGTTAAGGTGTTGCACAGCTAACTGGAATTATACAGGTTCAATTTCCAGCACCACCAAGCTGCCACTGCTGGTCTCCTGTGGAAGTCCTTTAACCTTTTAACTACCGAGTTAGATGATTGTAAACCTCTCTGGATAAGAGGGCCTGTCATATGCCAGAAATGTAAATAAAGCGATATAGCAATGCGTCCGTTGCCCCAGGACGAGGACAATATACTGGCATGTATGTAGCCCTGGTGCCTTCTTGTCTCTCGCGCCACTTGTTTTAATAAATTACAGCTTCATTATGAAACAGCATTTTAAGCTTGTGTATCATTACCCAATTACATTAGTGCTTCCCTTTCACACCTGCTTTTGCAGCTTTTTTATTGAGGTGTGTGCTGTGTTTCATAAACCTGCTAGTCCTGACTTGTTGTTTAAGTGCCTTAAACACTTACACAATGGTGTTTGTTTAAAAAACTGTGGACACCTGAGCATCACACGCACATGTGTTTTTTCTGTCAACAAAGTTAAAATCACACAATTGTGTAGAATGACTGTACATGCTGTGGCTTCATACGTTCCCTTAACTGGAACTGGAACAGGCCTAAAGACTGTTCTAGGAGGACAGTATCCCTGTGCTTAAAGCCCCCGAACAACATGAAGGTCTGGTGTGTAAGGGATGTAGTGGATGCCCAAATGGTTGCTATACACATACACAGTTTAAGCAAGCCCCACTCTCTCACCTGTGTCAAACTGATTGGTATATAGAATAGCTGCCAAAAATGATCTTTTACGAGTTTACGATTACTTATTACATCATATAATTACAGCGTGTATTTATTAAACTTGCTTGGTAATAGTGAATTTCTTTTCTTTATTTTTAACCAAGCAAAAATAGATGAAATAGTATGCATTTAATTCATTAATAAATGTAATAAACTATAAAAATATCAAATGAACTATTTCGAAATCACATAGTCCTATTGTAAAGTTTAGTGTTTTGGATGCTTCATGTTTTATGTTGTTTGTTTTGTATGTCATGATTGTTTCTTGTTTCTCTTCATGTCGTTGTTTACTTCCTGTCTTGTTTTCTGTCATGTGATCCCCTTGTCCATGTGTCCTGTTTTTATTGGTTATGTCTCGTCATTGGTTTGCGTTGGTCATGTGCCCGTCCTTGTTTACATTTATAGCCCTTGGGTTTCCTATTGTCTTTGTTCTGGTTTGTGGATTAGTCCATGTACCATTGCGGTGAGTCTTGTAGTTATGTTAGCAAGTTTGTTATTTTCATGTCAGTTAATGATTGTTATTTTTGCCAAGTGTTTATATTTGTAAATAAATATTGCATTTGGGTTCACAACAACTCGCCTCAGTGGGTTCCTTACACCTATTTTGTTGGTTCCTGCAATTCTGTTAAACACCTTTGGGATGAACCGGAATGTTGACTGAATGCCAGACTTCTAGTCTGACATCACTGCATGACCTCAATAATGATTTTGCTTCTGAAGAAAAACAAAATTCCCACACACAAACCCTTGAACTCTAGTGGAAAAATGTTCATAACAGTGGAGCAGATTATGACAGCAAAGAAGGAACTACATCTGGAACAGGATATTCAGCAAGCATATGTGACCAGTAACTTTTGACCCTCTTGTGTCCTTGTATCGAGTGCGTCGGTGTCTAAGCAGAATTCTTAAGAATTTACCTTTGCTATTGTGTTTGCCATGACTCATTGCAGTATTGAGTCAGCGAAGAGGAAAAACATGCAAATGTCACCATCTTCCTATAAGAAAATATTGTAACAGTGACTCGTAGTCAGTTTTTCTCCAGCAAACGTCAAACGCCAACTCGCATACGTCAACATTACTGAAAGAAGTACAGACGCTGCCAATTTTGGTTTGACTTAACAAAGAGCTGCAGGCATCCTTACGGTTTTCATCTTTTCCCTTGTGCCTTAAAAAAAAAAAAATAGCTTTCCGTTGTTCCCCTAAGATAGACAGGAACCTGTGGAGAGCTGTGCATGCAGCACACTTACAGATCTCAAAAGTTTCTTTAACAAGTTCGGGTTCGTAGCTGGACGTAGCCATATAGCATGACTCTAGGTTTAGATTGACTCCCAAATTATTTGAACGGTTAAGCCCCAGCATTGCTGATAGCACTTTATTAGCAGGGCTGGTGTTGGAGCTTTAGAATCCCCAGAAACCTGCTGGTCCCAAATCAGAGAGAACCTATGACTTCAGTGGGCGGAGCTTCTACTGCAAACCATTTATAAGATCGACTTTTTTTTTTTTTTTTAAAGTTGTAAGGGTTTAGGTTAATAAACAATTAAATTTCTCAGCTTAGCAGTGTCAACAGAAAAATAATCAACGATGTCATCGCCATAAGGTTGACGGGTTAAAGTTAAGGTACAGTAACGTGAGATAAACCGAGTATATGAAGAGATTGCAGGGGAGACGGCAACTGTAGAGTGTATTTATAACCTGCCCGAAAACAATTCCGCTGAGGTATATTTTTACATGCTGTGCTGTAATTTTTCCGCACCTTAGTTTACTTGGAAAAAAGAGACTATAACAGGTAGAACTGTAGACTCGCATATATAGAAAATGTAAAATTGAACGTCTTGCTGGTGACGTCTCCACATGCGACCAACTTTGGGGTGACAGTACACAGAACGTGATTATGCCCATAAATCACAGTACAAGGGAACTAGCGAAATTTTTTTTAGCGTTTTTGTTTATAGATAGGTGAAAACAATACAAGAGAATTGTGTTGTAGGCTCTACGTAAATAAGTATTGTCTCTTATTTTGTCCTACAGCCGTCCAAGCAGGGTCAATGTTTGTTTGTTCTGCATGACATCATTTATTGTTACTGTCATGTATATATTTTTCTCCTTTATATTTAATCAGCTTTTGTAAAAAAAAAAAAAAAAATCACTTCATGTTTTTCTGTATTAGGGACGATTTAATCTCCGTCTGATCTGCAATTAGTTTTTAATTATGTTCTTTTCTTCTCCCGTAGTTGGGCGAAGGGCTGCAGTCTGGTGCTTTGTGTGAGGCATTGTGCAGCTTTTATGTGTGTGCATGCGTAGTATGCCGTTTTGTGCACCACAGGCTCAGAGCTCTTGTGATGCCGGGCCCTTTGTGACCCGAGCTTGTTCCGAGGTGCAGTGGCCAGACGCCGAAACCCAATCAGCCAGCCCGAATTGGAAGCATTTGGACAGAGACAGATGGAGATAAGGGAGAGAGGACGATGGAAATGAAGGCACGAGATGGAAGTAGAGAGTGTGTAAAAGGCATTTTTATCCCCAAAGATTACAATGCACTGACCGTGAACGAGTTTAAATAAATGTTGAGCATAGAATGGATGAGTGTTGGGGAAACAGATGAGTGAGCGAGAGAAAAAGAGTAAGGGAGAAAAGGGGCAGGAGAGCGATGGCGACAGAAAGGCACATTTGACAGGAAAAGGAAGCGAGTCGGGCTGATGAAGAAGGGGGCGACTGATGGTGGGGGTAAGGAGACTTTACGAATACTACAAAAAGGAGAGAAAAGGAGAAGACAAATGAAAGAGTGAACAGAGCTGTAATATTTTGTGTGTGACTACTGGCTACTGTAGCTGCAATACTACTCAACCCCCTCAAGCTTCCGAACAAGTTTTGAAAAATGCCTGCATTACAGAGAGGGAAAAATAAGAAAAGAATGAGATGCTAAGCGAAGGCAAAAACAGTCACCCAACTACGAAGAGAAATAAAGTCCAACCGACCCACTTTACAGTTGATGGATGTTTAGAGCAGCTTAGATGTATCGCTAATGCCTATTTGTTAGCGGCACTATTTTCAGTACCCTCCCTTAACCCACTTATTACATCAAACCAAAACCTGAGCTTGTCAGCATACCAGACCTTTACAGGGCACTCGTGGTGTTTGCGCTGGTAAAAAAACTTCGTCATACTGTTGTCAAGCAAAGTTATCTTATCCACCCCTCATGTGCTGCTTAATTCCAGCTTAGCCATTTTAGAGCAGCCATGTTGATTTTTCTCTACCAGCAGTTCTGACATTGGTGTCTAGATGTCAAGAGACTTTCAATCAGTAGAACAAAAATGTTTCTGAAGACCGTAACCTATTATACCTTTAAGATATGCTATAGTTTATATAGAAACAGATCCTTTACAGTGACTAGTATGGCTAAAATTCTGTTCGTCCACTATAGCGTTTATCTTACACATGGTCACAGAAAGCCTTTAGTTGATCCCTCAGGTCGCAGGACACCCTGGATGAGGTGCCATCTCGTTACACGGCACACTTTCGCACAATTTAGAGATCATTTTAGAGCCAATTTAGAGCCTTCAGCACCTGTCTAGTGAAGAACATCAAAGGGTGTACAGCGAGGATGTAGGTGCGAGTCGACCAAACCTCAAGTCTGTGGCGCATATAATTATTAATAATAATCGTGCAGTATTTTTCAGTTTATTGTGGACGTTTGAGCTGCAACAAACATTTACTTTGATAGTATATTAAATTTTAAATAAATTGAAAAAAATTGAACTATCACTTAGCTTCATATTGACTGGAAAGCTGTTTTCTCTAGCAGAAAATTGTTATAATTGTACCTGAATTCGACATGAATTCTGAATAAACGTGGGGTGAATGTACTTATTGCAGACTGCAGAACTATCGCAAAACTCCAAATGGCCCTAAGCAGACACTTTGTTTGCTTCTGATTTGTCACTGCGCTCATTCTTCTTGGGTTTATTCGCTTATCTAGTGGAAATTGTGCCGCACGAATTAGCAGCATCAGGACAGTGGATTTTGTATGTAGTTTTGTCAATCTTGCCCGCACTCTACTGGTTCACCTTTCTTTACACTCCAATATGTAATCGTAACATGTCTTCGTCCTTAGGACTGCATGTGGGAACTTAATTGACAGTTTTGCTCTTCAGTGCCACGCTGGTTAAACCGTGCTATTGCACACCCCTGCATTAGGTCATATGAGATCAAATGATTTTTTGCATATATTTTTTGCAGCCCTAGCTCTATATTTTCAGTTTATAATTGTAAATGATAAAGTCTGAGGAAAAAAATTGTTGTACAACAGGTAACGGCACTTTCGATATGTTGTGATATGTTGTAATGTTATTTTAGGTTATGTTATGTAGAATTTTTGAGAGACATTGTGTGTGTGTGTTTGTTTATTCATTTACATATACCTTTCAGGTCTAAAGCAAACACCCTAAGCGACTTACATTTATCTCATTGGTTAAGGGCCATGCTCAAGGACCCATTAATAGGAGATTGGTGGTGATGGGACTCAAACCCATAATCTTCCAATTGGCTTTTTGACACCTTAACTAAGTTACTATTTTTTTGCTACTAAAGGTTGTGAAAGCAGCTCATTTACTGTAAAATAATTCTACTGTCTGTTTTATGTAATTTGATATTATTATTATGATCAAACTGATGTAATGTAATGTAATCGAGGTTTTTGTAATGCAACACGATGTAGTTGGCATTTTTTAAACTAACCTGTATGTCATAATAATTATCATATAATGGAGAAATGTATTGAACTACTGTGATAGGATATTTGTGTCGTGTCACCTGGTCCCAGCTCTTACGTTATTCCTGTTTATAGACATAGACTAAAGGAAAGTTAACATTTGTGAATGGAAATTCAAGTTAAAGGAATGTTTCAAAAAAATTAAAGCTTCGTGCTGGAAAATCATCTGTTTGGTACAGATATAAAATGAGTCATTTTGAACTGATCATGAGGGTTTAAGGCACAGGATGCGAGGCTATGTTTAAGGCACGCAGAGCTCTCATTAGCTTGAGGTTTTGGAAGTGGAGATGGAGGGACGAGGGGAGGGAAGCCTGGCACCGAGCCTGGTTCCGGACTGGCTTGTTCCCAGGCCATGACACCTCTGACCCCGCTTACCCCCAGCACACACAGTGCTCTAAGCACATGTCAGGAAAACACTGCTGTATGTTTTGAAGCTGCCACATAATCTGCATTTTGTATAAACTTAAGAGAGAGATTTCCTTTGCTCTGTGGTTTCAGTATGAATGGATAGAATTTGCTTATGTTTTATTGTCTATAAAAGACAATAGTCCACCATAAAAGACCTTTATTATGCGTTTTTTTTTTTTTATTCTTTCGAAATGATAAATCCAAGGAAAGGTCAGCAAAAGCCATTTTCATGTCTGCATCCAGAAACGAAATGGGCTCCCAGTGTCCACGTCAGTACTTTCGCGTCAGCGGATCAAGTTGGCGCCGAGTCTTCGAAGGCCGCTTACTAATCTTTCAGACCTTGACACCCTCTTCCTCACATACAGCATTCGAAAGCCAACATGTCCGGCCCTCGGTGTTGCTGCTGACTCTCAGTAAAAGGGCCATAGCGCTAACACGCAGAAAATAGCCACCGCTCCGGGCTTGATAAACGCATTTAGACTCTGGAGGCTTTCAGTGCCATCCTAAATGCTAACCACCTGCCTCCTTTATGCACACACACACACACACACACACACACACACACACACATGCAAACACTCCACCAGCCTCACATGACTGCTTTTATAGAGTAGTTGCCCTGCCGTTCTAGTGAAAAAACGGCTGGTTTGTGAGTTTGCTGTACACACAGCTGCTTGCCTGGCGTGCAAATCTGAATTGTAACTCGCCATCTGCTCTGAACACACTGCTGTAAATTGTTTCTGAAATTTTGTGGCGCATGAATGTCGTCAAGAATTCATAATGCACTCAATTTAAACTCATTTAGCATGGCCTAAAATTACTGCGCTTAGCTTTCACTGGTGTCCTTTTCATACACACAAACAAAAAGCTTGCTTTCCAGGAACAAGAAGCCACGTCTTTGTAGCATCTCCAGCAGCGCATTCGCAGAAACGAAAAAAACAGCGGTCCACTTTCCTGTTCTTCATATTGTGTGGACAAATTAAAGCTTTGTTTTAATCTCTGCCACTGATGTTTGAGCCAAGCTTGTTGCACTCGAAGCAATAAAAGTTGGAACCGAAATGGAATTAAGGCGAGCCGAAGCTATTTAACAGTGATGCACTCAATACGTAAAGACAAAAGGGCTGCTTGAGAGAATTAAGCGAACTTTCAATTAAACTTAATGCTGTGAGTTTAAAGAGTTTGTTCGTGTTAAGAGGAAACTCGGCTCATCCGTAGGAAGCAAAGTCAAAGCTTGGAAGACACAACTCTCGCTCAAGCCGTCGCACCTGGACAGTAAGGAAGTGCGAGAACACGGCGTGTACCAAAATACATCACACCGTGTAGACTACACACTGGGACTATTCGGGGTCAAATTTTCAAGAAGCCATTTACATTATCCCAAAGGCAGTGTTTGACATTGTGCAAAAAAAAGTTTGGGTATGGGACGCGGAGGACTGGAGTATGGGAAATAAGCAAGAATTGGCACTGACGAGCATAAGTGGCTATAGAGGAAACGACATGAGGGTACTTAGGGTTACAAAAGGCAGGAAGGACGGATGTTGAACATGGACCAGGAAAGGGAGAGAAGCAGAAAGGGGGTAAAAGGACAGTGTGGACTTACAGTACTAATGTCTAGTACAATAAGCTGTTCTTTTTAAACAAACAAAAAAAAAACAAAAAAAAAACATTTTACATTTTTACATTAAAAGAAACCAGAATTCCTGACATTTTAGGGATTTTTAAAAACCGAACTTAACCGAACTTGACATTTGCAAGTAATTAATGAAGCCATTCTTTAACATTTCGGTACAAAACTGATTGGCTGGCTGAAACCTGAGAGCAGTCTGATACTACTGACGATCGGATTATAAGCAGACCCGCTTTAAATCTTCTGTTGCCATGTTACACGTAATGTCCTGCTGCACTGTATTCACACGTATTAAAACCTTCGTCTTACACACTTGTTATAATACCCCCTCTTAATAATTGGGGTGGGGTGCAATTATTAGACTTTATTCAGAATGAGCTCTTTTACACTGATGCGGTGTTGCGGTTGGTATGCTTATCATTTTATTTATACTAACATTTATTTATTATAGTAACCAAGTATAAATGCATGCATGCATTGCATGCATTCTAAACCCCAATGGCTTTTAAAGATTGTGCTTTTATGCCCAACTGTGGTCTGTATTAAGCATGTCCATGGGGCATGCATTTTAAGTGGCAGGTTTTCCAAATGTTTAAAACCGGTCAGTGTAGAGATTTACAGGTTTTCATGTTTAAAACCAGCAAGATTTCTGGGCACCGTCCTTTCCATTTCAGTCAAAGTGCAGCCTCATTCCCGATTGGGCTCAGGCTCCAAAGTGCAGCCTCATTCCCGATTGGGCTCCGGCTCTGCACCTCAATTTCAAAAACTGGCTGTTTAATTACTACCTAATATATTCTGCCCTCTCTCCAGATGCCGCTGTCCCGATATCCTCAAATGTTATTCACTTCACCTGTCAGGATAGTATTTATGGTTATTGCTCTAAAGGTTTGGACTAGTGGTGCAACGGATCGCAGTGCGGCTCACGACCCACGGTTCGGCTCGCAATTGGCCAGCGGATTAATAGCTAACTCACGGATTTATATTTTTATAAGATTTTTAAAGATTGCAGAATAAAAGACAAAATCAGTAACGTCAGTAACGTTGTAGTAGTTACAAAATTACTTAAACAAAAAATCTGTAAACTGTAAAATTGTTTAAGTAATTTTGTAACTACACGGAGCAGTTGCGTTCACATGACCGGGGCATGCTAATCAGTTAAGGATGGCTAGCGGAGGAGCAGAAAAGAGGGAAAAACCTCCTGCGTTATTCTGGAAGATAGTGAAGGGAGTTGACGACTAGGAAAAAAAACCAAAATTGCCACAGATTTATTTAATGCATCATCTGTCGCGATTACCACAGACGGGTGGATATCAAGAGCTACAGAAAACTACATAACTGTGACTGCTAACTACATCACAGCAGAGTGAGGGACGCAAAGACCGGTGCTACAGACACACTTCCTCTACGAGAGTCGCACGAGCACAAATCTAGTGCAGGTATTGACAGAAGCAGTAGCAGAGTGGAAGTGGAAGTGGAAGAGGCACAATAGAAATATCTCAGTGACAACAGATAACGTTAGAAACCTAGTAAATGCAGTGACACAAGCTTGACTGCCTACTCGGTTTCTAGTAAAAGGCTGTTATCCACAGCAGGTGACATAGTGACTGCTAAGAGGTCCAACTCTCCCCACAGAATGTAGACCGCCTTAGGTCCGTTTTTAAGTCTCATGTTGTTTTACACTTTAATAACCGAGGAGTAAATATTTTATTTACATTTTTATTAAGTTGGTAATATATATTTTTTTTAATTTTTGCTAAAGCTATAGGTGCCATAAGTGTTATTTTTGTTAAAATCAAGTTATTTGATGTACGTTTTCTTATGATAAATGCAAAGCAAATTATGTTTGCCCCTTTTTTCGCCAATCCGATGTGATCCGAAACGTGAGTTTTGTGATCTGTACTTTGATCTGCAAAGTTTGCACGCACCGCTACTTTGGAAAGTCTTGGGTGATTTCACGCCAATATGCTTGGTTAAAGGGGGGGGAAGTGGTGGCTCATGGTTAAGGTGTTGGATTACCAATCTGAAGATTGTGGGTTTGATTCCCAGCTCCACCAAGCCACCACTGCTGGGCCCCTGAGCAAGGCCCTTAACCCCAATGCAACCCCCAATTGCTCACTTGTATAAATGAGATAAATGTAAGTCGCTCTGGATAAGGACGTCCGCCAAATACTGTAAATGTAACATTATTGAAGGTACACGTCGGTCGTACGTGTTTTTAAGTGCAGTTCGATTCATTTTCCAACTTCTTATGGGACAAAGTATACGAAAATTTGTGTGCTCTATGAGGTCTATGAAGGTAAGGTAACTTTGCTCTTTTCCTTTTGTACTGTTGGCTATGACTCACGAGGCAAGTCAGAATTGATGTGCTTCCATATTGTTGCTGATTCTACTCGACTGTTTTGATCCCAAAATGATTGCTGGGTTTTTTTTTTGTTTTTTTTCCTTGTAGATTTTCTCATTTTTCACTTGTCCCGATGCTGTTTAACATTGAGACAGATTGCAGGAGTTATCACTTGGTGCTACGCCTGTCAACATCTTTGACTAACATGGCCGGAGGTTTAAATCTTCCAAGTGACCTGCTTCAAAGCCACCCTTACTTTTTGATTCAGCCATGCAGGATGGCAAGAAGAGGGGGCAAAGGAAATGCTCTCTTTCTCTCTTTCATTAACCTTTCTCCCTCTGTCTTTAATATATCTGACAGTCTTGCACTGGAATGAAGGGCATCTGAACAATGGAATATCACATCTTGTAATTATGAATTTTTTATAATTATATTTTAATCACTCAATCCTCCACTCTCAATCACCTCTTTTTTACCTTCCAACTTTCCGTTCCATTTTCAGCCTGTCCACTTGCAACGTTGCTGGCAAAACTCAGTGTTGTGTTTAACAAATCAACCAGACTAAAGATGTACGGGGGAAAAGCCGCCTTTTTGATTTGTTGTAATCAAGTCCATGATGCCGTCAATGAAAGGCAAAAACAGCAAGTAGAAGGAGGCTGTTTGAGTGGACACATGGTGTAAAACCAAAAAAAAAAAAACAGACTATTGGCTGCCATCGAAGATGTAAGTGTGTTCTGTACTGCTAGCACCGATTGAGTGCCCCAAATCAGTATTAAAAACCAGAAAAAAAACATTCTCAAAATAACCCCTAATCCGCATATAATTTAAAAAGACTTATGATTTCTTTTTGCTCACTTTTTATGTAGCTAGTGATATTCCCCCTAGCCAATATCTGTAAGGGTTAAGGTGTTGGCCTGCTTAATGTGGGTTCAATCTCCAGCACCAAACCCTCAACTGCTTGGATGGATACAAAAATTAGATGGGGGGTAAATTAGATGGGGTAAAGTTTCTTGTAATAATGTGGTCTGCCAAATGTGTAAATTTAAGTGGAGGATACTTGGAAGGAGCAGCTTAGGCCAGTGATAGTACCTACCGTCACATCAATATGTGGTTCATCAGGGCTAAAGTCGGCATTCTAGTTCATTACGAAGGTGTTCGGTGGGGTTGAGGTGCAGAACATTCAAGTTATTTCAACCTTAATACACCACGTCCACATGGAGTTCAGAAACTAGAAAGCTTTTTTATCTCCTGGCCATGTTGTGTATATACTATTGAAATAAAAAGCAAATCTAGATATAGACTGTGGTAGGTGGTATATTGTTTGGTATACACTGTTTATTTTATTTTTTTTGACCACCGATTTGAAATATCTGTAAAATTTTCGTGTGTATAAATCTAAAATACACTGCAACTGTGTATTTTAGATTTATACACAGGAACTGCTTTTGTTTTATAATAATTAAAGTCATAATTAAAAACAATCATAATTATTAGTAATAATAATAAAGACATGACACCCCCAATAAGCAAGACACCCCCAATAAAGGAGTGGTTCTGCAGGTGGTGACCACAGACCACTTCTCAGTTCCTATGCTTTCTGGCTGATGTTTTGGTCACTTTTGAATGCTGGCGGTTCTTTCACTCTAGTGGTAGCATGAGACGGAGTCTACAACCCACACAAGTGGCTCAGGTAGTGCAGCTCATCCAGGATGGCACATCAATGCAAGCTGTGGCAAAAAGGTTTGCTGTGGCTGTCAGCGTAGTGTCCAGAGCATGGAGGCGCTACCAGGAGACAGGCCAGTACATCAGGAGACGTGGAGGAGGCCGTAGGAGGGCAACAACCCAGCAGCAGGACCGCTACCTCCGCCTTTGTGCAAGGAGGAACAGGAGGAGCACTGCCAGAGCCCTGCAAAATGACCTTCAGCAGGCCACAAATGTGCATGTGTCTGCTCAAACGGTCAGAAACAGACTCCATGAGGGTGGTATGAGGGCCCGACGTCCACAGGTGGGGGTTGTGCTTACAGCCCAACACCGTGCAGGACGTTTGGCATTTGCCAGAGAACACCAAGATTGGCAAATTCGCCACTGGCGCCCTGTGCTCTTCACAGATGAAAGCAGGTTCACACTGAGCACATGTGACAGACGTGACAGAGTCTGGAGACACCGTGGAGAACGTTCTGCTGCCTGCAACATCCTCCAGCATGACCGGTTTGGCAGTAGGTCAGTAATGGTGTGGGGTGACATTTCTTTGAAGGGCCGCACAGTCCTCCATGTGCTCGCCAGAGGTAGCCTGACTGCCATTAGGTACCGAGATGAGATCCTCAGACCCCTTGTGAGACCATATGTAGGTGCGGTTGCCCCTGGGTTCCTCCCAATGCAAGACAATGCTAGACCTCATGTGGCTGGAGTGTGTCAGCAGTTCCTGCAAGACGAAGGCATTGATGCTATGGACTGGCCCGCCCGTTCCCCAGACCTGAATCCAATTGAGCACATCTGGGACATCATGTCTCGCTCCATCCACCAATGCCACGTTGCACCACAGACTGTCCAGGAGTTGGCCACACACTCCATCCGCCACCTCATCAGGAGCATGCCCAGGCGTTGTAGGGAGGTCATACAGGCACGTGGAGGCCACACACACTACTGAGCCTCATTTTGACTTGTTTTAAGGACATTACATCAAAGTTGGATCAGCCTGTAGTGTGTTTTTCCACTTCAATTTTGAGTGTGACTCCAAATCCAGACCTCCATGGGTTAATAAATTTGATTTTCATTGATAATTTTTGTGTGATTTTGTTGTCAGCACATTCAACTATGTAAAGAACAAAGTATTTAATAAGAATATTTCATTCATTCAGATCTAGGATGTGTTGTTTTAGTGTTCCCTTTATTTTTTTGAGCAGTGTATATGCATTATACCACTAACATGCACTTCAGTAAATTTACACTTATGGCATCGTTTGTAGTCATACTGATTACTTAACATTTTTTAAACTTTTCTTTTCTGTATTCTATTGTAAAAGAGTAATGGTTTATAACTGCCCTATACAGTATAACCCTGGAAAAGAATCTGTTGCCTGTTTGAGCCTGTTTTCTTTTATGATTTGTACCTCATGTTGTCATGGGAAGCTCTTCCTTTCCACTGCCGCCTCAAGCTTGCTCATTAGGGGATGGATCAAGGTCTACAGCCATTGATCCATAGACTGCTCTCTTCACCAACCCTTTTACCCTCCAGACTTCTTTATTCCTTCATCTTGTATCCAAATTCTATGCCAATACAACTGAGGCTTCTTTTGCCCCCCTATATCTCCCTATTGTCGTAGTTTACCAAGCTTCCCACCATGTTTATATGTTTTCCTGTGGACAACATAGCATTGTTCCCCAATTATCAGGCCCATTTAGCAATTACGCCCTCGCCTACCGAACAACGAAGGCTCGAGAGCACCGCTTGTTTCGGTAATCACGCAATCCAGCCTGTTTTGTATTCCTCCACTATGCTGGTGGAATTGTTCATGCTTTAATTATTCTCTTTTATAAAGGGATCAAAGGTGCTGGTTCTGCCGCTAGCTCTCCAGTTCCATTCTCACACACACTCACGCTCACCCTTTTTTTTTTTTTTTTTTTTTTTTTTTTTTTTTTTTTTTTTTTTAAACATTTACTATGAATGTTTATCCATTATTCAAACCATGTAACCTGCACTGTACTGGTGCTACTACGTCGCTGCGTGTAGGGTACAATATTTCTATCCTTTAGAGCGGTCTAAAGTGTATGACGACCTTTTTACTATTTTCCAACAACTGGGGACAGAGGGCAAACAACAATACCTACTTTTTTTCCTCCAGATTTAGAGCCGTAATTTGGTGATGGTTCCAGTGATATGTTGGTGCAACCTGAGGTTCCATCGGGTGGGAGCTTGATGTGTACAAATGGTTATACATATGCCAGTTATTTCTGCAGCACTGGAGGTCTATGCTGTATTCCAAACTCTGAAGCACTAGCTAGCTGAGATTATAGAAAGCTACTTTTATTTCAGTCATTTTCCTCAAATGTTAAAAGACCAAAGTGCACATCTCGAGTACAGTCTCAAGTGTAACGTCAAACTAATATGAAGACTTCTGGAGTGGCTAATCTGAGGGTCTGTTGAAGAAAAAAGAAGAATCAGGAAGAAAAGAAAACTGTAGAATGAAAGGAAACACTGCGATTGACAGGAACGCTGGAAGCCTTCTCCGATCATCGTCTGATCCAACAGACTGTTCCGTACACACCATTTTTACTCGTCTTTCTTTCACAACAATGCCTCACAAAGACACGTAAAGATGTTAAGACATGACTCTTTTCTACTTGCACTGTCCTGCCATTCAGCTGGCGGGCTCCTTGAATCATTTTCCGCACTTAAATGAACTTACTAAGGATTTTCTTTATCTTTTGTAACTGCTTTAATGTTAAGCATCGCCAATATTGAGGATTTTTTTTCAGTTGTTTGTTTTGTCTGGTGCAAACAAATCAAACCAGTCCAATACAAAGAGAGAACGTGATTGCGTGTTGTACCTGCATCAGTCCTCCTGTCGACACTAAGCAGCTTTGTGTTGCTGTGGGAATTGGCAAATCTCCTTCTAATGATCTAAGTAATCTAATTAATTGGTGGAATTCTTGTTATGCTCTAATAATGAAGCCTTCTTTTCACTGCTGTGACATGAGAAAACCACCGGATAATAAATCAAAATGGAGGTGAAGTTAGCAACTTATCTCTTCTAAACAGGGTTGATTACTGCAAGTCTAACTCAGAAGCGAGTATAAGAGACAAATAAATGGATGGGTTTTTGGAGTCTGCTGTTGCAGTTATTTAAGTGCTCAAACAGCATTATGTGAGGAAACCTTTCTATCATATCAGTAAAATATTCTATTCCTAAGTTTGTATTAGTGACATAAGACACTGATGTCATTTGAGGAGGTCTGGAGTGCAGTCAGTGTTTCAGTTCATCTCAACGGAGTCAGAATCAGGTTCTTCTAGGGCTAGGCCAATAAACGATATCATATCAAATCGCAATAACTTATTTTTTTGATAACAATAATAATGTCTGGACTTTATGGGGGCTTTTTTAGGAATCTTGGCTCCAGTGAAGAAATAACATGATACTACAACTAGGGCTAATCGACATTTCGATCGCAATCACAATTTAAAACGTAGCAGTTCGCTAATCGCAAGTGTAAATGTGCTGTATAAAAGTCCTAGAGCAAATGCATGACTGCCCTCTTTAAATGACTGTCGTGCCAGCCAATTAAGCGCACACGGCCAGTCAGCATGTTGGCCTTGTGCGTATAATGCCCACTATTTAAAAAATAAAAAATAAAAAGCGCGATAGAGTGGAGTTGCCTCCGGGTCAGAGGAATCATTTCGCCAATTAATACACTAGAAACCATAAAACAGCATGTCTGTAATATGGGATTATTTCAGTTTCAAAGTGACAAGACATCAAGTGAAAAATCACCACATGCGGCTGTTTAAGGACTTATTTTTTGATAAAAAGCGAGTGCTTGATAGTGAGACGCAGTCTAGTAGCAAGCAACAAAGTACAGTTTCAGAATTGTTAGAGCATATAAAAAGACGTTAAACACCAGGTAATAACTAACGCCATAACCCGCTAGCTTGCTAAAGACATAGTGCCTTTTAATGCAGTGACAAAATAAATATAGTTTTGAAAACCTCATCCGCACATATTTAAGCCACGTTGCAATCCCACATCTTTACACTAAATGTAGGAATAAAGTTGAGGCGGAATTAAAGACGGACTTGTGGTTTAGCCGGACGAAAGAACCGTATTATTTTTTTTTTACTGTGCACTATATTAGTGATGACTTTAAGGTTAAGGACTCGCTGTCTGCAGACATTCCTGTAGCACACATAGGACAGAATACTGGGCATGGACTAAGGAAGTGTTTATCCAAGAGAAAGAGACAGACGTGCATAATTGCTGCTTCCTTATTTTAAAAAAAGCTTGCTTACAGAAGAAAAGATTTTTTTTTCTGTTTTATTGGAAGTGGTTATGCACCAGAAGAAAAATATATTTTAATATTTAAAAAAAATTAATAAATATTTTTTTTTAATCTAAAATGCGTTAAGGCAGCACTAACTTCAGAAGAAGCTAACCATCTATTTGGTAAAAAGGCACACTGCATCTGATAGACGGCAGATACAAAGAAATAAGAAATCTATATAGTGTGTGGTGGACACTATTAAGAAGATTAAATCGCAATTACAATATCTGTCAGAAAAATCGCAATTAGATATTTTCCCTAAATTGCACAGCCCTAACTACAACATAAAAAGTCATTCTAGACAACTGTGTGCTTTAGACATTGTGGCATCTCACTTATGTGTGTTACCGATACTCTACTGTGAGATAATTAAGGTGTGCTTGTGTGTGTGTGTGTGTGTTAATTGAGACGTGTTGTGCAGCTCGAGGGGTGTCGAATACAGACGCTGTATCGATCCTTGGGACTTGCCAGCGGCGCGTTTGACTGATCCCAAGTCGATGCAGACCCGTCACACAGATTGATCACCAATACTTTGTCACGGTCATTGATCGGATTGCTGTTAAGTGACACAGCTCTGGTCACACCGTGGCGGCGGAACGGGTGCAATAAACCTCTTCCACTCACTTCCTTTTCTCCCTATCACACACAAACTTGTCTGGATGAAGATTTTGTTTTTTTACCAAAGCACTTAATTTCACCTCAAGCCGTGAATTACGGCTCTTTAACAATAATTACATTGCCTATGCTCAGTTATGCTGCTTCCGTTTTTGGGTTTTAACATTTGGCTAGTTATATTATTACCACATAATTACACATGGCCCACCCTCCACTTTCCACTCTATTTTTTTTTTTTTTAAGTCTATATAATCACAGCTGGCTTCACTACTGAGAATAAGCTGTACTTAGTTACACAGACGCTTCATTGTAATTTATGTATTTATGTACTTAAAAAAATACACACGGAGCTATCGCTGGACACAGTATGTGTTTTACAGGGTGGAATTTTTCAGGCACTGTGTTTACGTGCTAAGCAATAAAGTTAAAAAAATACCAGAACTTTTACATCTTACCATTAGTTGATTTAATTTTAATTCAGTGTTTGTGCGCTGATTGATGAAGACAGCTAGTCACCAAAAAAAGACCTGGATCCGTTGATGGAGAATGATTAATAAGACATTTTGTCTTGACATTTTTCTCCACCCTGTAATTTATAGTAAGAAGTTGATTTAACATTGTGATGCTGATTCCATGCTGACTTTGTATAAACGTGTGTCTTTCTTGATTAATAGACTTTGCAAGTTGACTAAAATGAATTGGTGCAGTTGCTTATGTAAGGATTCTGTTGCCAAGATCTTAAATTTATTTTTTAAAAAAAAAAGTGTGTGAAATTTGTTATTTCATGACTAGAGAAAGCCAATAATCTTTAAATAAAGGATAAACACAAATATTAAATATTAGGGCTTCAACAAATGTTTTAATAGTTAATTAATCCGCAGTTTTTGTAACAATTCGTCAATTCTTCTGCAATTTTTAGCTCATAGAATTAGGTTAAATACAAAGTTATGCTCATTGTAACTAACTAATAAATTAAAACTCCGTTTTTTAGGTATTAATTGTTTAATTTTTGTTTGTTACAGTCGATATACCAGCTACTATTTATATTTATGGCAGAATATTTGTTCGTAGGTTTGTTAAATAATCTTTTAAAAATTGCCCACGTTCTTCTGGTTTGGCTTTGTTCATGCATCAAAGTATTTCCATGAGTGGTATGTCTTCCCTCGAGCACTGAATTACAGTTTTGCACTACAGCGCCACACTGGTTAAACCGTGCTATTGCCGGGTCTTATATAGGTCATGTAAAACCAAATGAACATTTAACAACAAAGTTTTGTCAACTATTTCTATTGTCCATTTTGTTTATAATTTTGACCAAACAATTCAGTCCTGTTTTAAAGAACAAAAATTTTCCGCAATGTAACAGAAGTGTGCGACTTTGGTAGCTGAGTCGCTGCGTTGGCTGAGCTGCGTTAATCATCGATTTGACCAATTCACGTTTAGGAGACTTTTATTTGTGTAGATGTTGTCTGGTTTTCAGCGTTCTGTTAGAAAACAGAGCCAAACATTTAGTACTGCACTAGTAGTTGTCATTTATCACTGATCCTCAAAGAATAATGGACAAATCTGGTCCATTTTAAACTTTCTCTCGCTTTTACACACACACACACACACACTTCTCCTACCAGGTGATTTTGCATTGATATTTTTGAATAACTGGGACATGGTTTTACCTCTCTGCTTTATTCTTCCTGCTGTAACATTTTATCTTTTGTCTCATGACCCCCAAAAATCTGTCTCTCCCTCATTCCCTTGCTTTCTTGCTGCTGCTCTGCTCTTTTATCAACCTTTTTCAGTCTTCTCTGCACTTCACCAGCCTAATTTGAAGTTGACCCCTCCTGCGTCCTCCTCATTCTTGTCTTTCTTTCAATCTTTCTTTCTCTCCGATGACTTTGCCTTGTTCACTTTCTCTCGCGGCCTCATGCCGCTCCGTCACCTCTGCTTGAAGAGCCGCCATGATGGACCCGGCCTGGCTTTCTTGGTCTTTTTTTGTTCCTCAGTGGGCCCCTCAGCAGCCCTTACATTCTCCGGTACTTGCGCGCGCACACACATGTATGCACGCATACACACTTGTGGTGCAGAAAAGACCAATTAAAATCCATCTTGTCTCCTTGCTGTCTCCCGCCAAACTCTCTCCAGGGTGACTAATTAAAGAAGAGCCTCCCTCCACCTCTTTAGCTCTCTCTCTTTCTCTCTGTTTCTGTCACTCCTCTCCTCTGCGTCCGCTGTGCCTTGCCTTTTCCCCTGTTTTCTAACCCCCTTTTTTTTCTCCATTTTTTTTTTTCTTTCTTTCTTTTTTCTTTTTCTCTGGACATCAGACCTTCTTTAGAATTTCATACAACTTTCTTTGGCGCTGGTGTATTGAGTAAGTGGTTTAAGGGCATCTTCTTTCTCTCTCCCTCGCTTTCTCGCTCGCATTTGCGATCTATCTGTCTATCCCTTATTGAAAGTAAACTACTAAACAGCTCCTTAAAGGCAACAGGATGTAAACAAGAATCAGCGTTCTTGCCAAACAACCAAAGGGCTATTATATGCTAATGCTCAGCCTATTAGAGAGGCTTCACTTCAGCTTTGGTGTGTGTGTGTGTGTGTGTGTGTGTTTTCAAGAGTGAGTCTCTCTCACTAATTAGCATATAGCTGCCATGAACTTCTAGTGTATTCAGCCCCCTAAACATCCCACTACTCTTCATGCCCTGGATTCTCCTTTCACAATCAGAGCAGTCATTGCACAAACCTTCTTAAATTTTCTCTGTTTAATTAGTCCACAAACTGTTTCACATCATTGAGTTTGGCGCTCCCTCTCTCTCGGGCCTGCAGCTAAAACCTGCACCGTGATATGTGTGCGCACTGGGCACAGCTGCATAGGGAGTCTTGATTAGAGGCGGCTGAGGGATCGATTGTCGCTGATATTTTATGGATGGGGTGAATTCTGATTTACTGATTTACCCGAGCAACCAGAGGTCTAGCACGGTCGGCCTGGAGCAAAGCAGTCTTTAACACCAAATGCTGGCTATGAATCTTGTTTGTGATAGAAATACACACGCTGTATGTCCTGTCCTGGCTCATGCTAAATGACTACTGGTGTAGTATATTTCAAACTCTTTCACTAGCCCTCCAAACCGATATCACTTCTAGATTCCTGACTGTTTTATTTCTCTCTCTCTCTCTTTTTTTTTTTTCTCTTTCCCTCCCTCCCTTTCTCTCTCTCTTTCGCTTTCTCTTTCTTTCGTTTAGATTAACAAGTGGTGACTACTCGGTCGAGGTCGATCTGAATGACTACCTGGACATCCTGTGCCCTCACTACCCATCTGGTCCCCCTCCACCAGGCCCTCCGGAGACGCTGTCTCTCTATCTGGTAGCCGAGCACCAGTTTCAGGGCTGCCATGAGACCAAAGGGGCCATAAAGAGGTGGGAGTGCAACTCTCCGTACGCCCCCTTCGGCCCGGTCAGGTTCTCTGAAAAGATCCAGCGCTTCACACCATTCTCTCTGGGCTTCGAGTTCCTCCCTGGACACCATTACTACTACAGCTGTGAGTGACGTGTGATTTATTACACACAATAAAAAAAATGCAACAGCAATGTTATGAACAAAAAATTAGTAGCCTTTGTATTCTACAACAATTAAGATATTCATCATTCCATAAACCAAATTATCTTTCATTGTTGGGGTAAAGGGGTAAAAATTTCCTAAAAGGGCAAACAGATGACTTTGTGGTTTGGTGGTAGTTCGGTTTAAGATTAAAATTATGGTTTTGGTTTTGGTTCAGTTGGAATTTGACAGGTTCGTTGAAACCAGATGTCACATTCCTAATTCAGAATCGGTTTTGTGGTGATTTGCTATTGAATTCAGTTTTTCCCCTCATCTGAGTAAGCAGGGTAAAAATAATACATTAGCTCAGCACTGCTTTACTGAAATGCGGTCTGTGGCTTTCAAATGACATGATAGCTTTTTCCTGTGCCCTTTTTTTTTTTTTTTTTTTTTTTTTTTTTATTCAATACACTCTGCCTATTTATCTGCCTGGGCCCGAAAGATGGACGGAAGTAAATAACGTCAAGGCATAATATAACAAGGAGCCTGATGGTGGAGATGAGGAAAGGATAAATCGATAGAAGACTACGAGGTGATGCAGAACGAAACAGCCGAACAAAAGGGAGTACGGTAAAAGGATGATGTGGAACAAGCGAAGACGAAGGGAAGATAGCGTCTGTGAGCCGGGAGGAAACCGGGAGAGGCCACAGGAAGGGTGGGGGCGGGTAGAAAAGGAAGAGACAGACAGGGGCGAAAGTGTCTTTGCATAAATTACTGTTGTGTTAAGAGGGACAATGGAGCATTGTTGATGCATGAGACTCGGTATAGACAGCACAGAGCCTATTGTGTCCTTCAGTCTACACACACTGTCTGGGTGCCTTTTTCCTCTTTGTTTACTTAAACTACTGAGGAACGACGTGTGGATGTAACTAGTGTTGGAACCTACAGCTCACTGAGCAGGACCGAAACATGAGAGGATTCTATCTGCATAGTGTCGTCGCCCCCCCCTCTTTTTATCTCTTTGTAAACATCATTAAAATTGGAAATAGATTATTGTTGGCTTTAAAAACTAGTTTTAAAGGTTAGCTACATGAAATTACTTGCTTGCAAAGGTTCAAATAAACCGCCACAATGACGCCTCAATGGGGACAGCATTACCTTAAAGGTACAATTAGTCATTTTCAACCAGCAGACAAAAACTGTTTCTGAAGACAGTTTCTTTATATCCTGATAGTTTAGTAATCTAAATGTATTTATATGTATTTATATATTCTGCGGAAGGCATATCCAATTTTTTGGATGACCTAACATCTTTTAAAACTGACCAACATCCGATATGTGTTTACACTATACACGGCAAACCAACCCAACGTACTGACCGGGAAAGGAAGGAAAAACTGTGCAATAATCCATGGACGCAAAGTTGTGGAGAAGTTTAAAGCAGGGTGAGGTTATAAAAAAAAAATGTCCCAAGCTTTAAACATTTCAAGGAGCACTGTTCAATCCATTATACAAAAATGGAAAAAGTATGCCACAACTGCAAACCTACCAAGACATGGCCGTCCACCTAAACTGACTGACCAGGCAAGGAGAGCACTGGTCAGTGAAGGAGACAAGAAGCCTATGGTCACTCTGAAGAGGCTGCAGAAATCCACACCTCAGGTAAAGGATTTGTCCACAGGACAACTATAGGTCATGTTTTACAAATCTGGCCCTTAAGGAAGAATGGCAAGAAGAAAGCCATTGTTGAAAGAAAGACATAAGAAGCTTTAAGCCATGTAGGGGACACAGCAAACAAGTGGAAGAAGGTGCTCTGGTCAGACGAGATCCAAATTGAACTTTTTGGCCTACGTGCAAAGCGCTATGTTTGGCGGAAAAGTAACACTGCTTATCACCCTGAACACACCATCCCCACTGTGAAACATGGTGGTGGAAGCATCATGCTGTGGGGATGTTTTTCTTTAGCAGGGACAGAAAAGCTGGTCATAGTTAATTGGAAAATGGATGGAGCTAAATTAAGGGCAATTCTGGAAGAAAACCTGTTGGTGGCTGCAAAAAACTTGAGACTGGGTAGACATTTACTAAAAACTAAAAAAACATTTAAGTTTGTGGTTGTAAGGTGACAGTGTGTAAAAGTTCAAGAAGTATACTTTCACAAGTCACTGTAACTGTGCTTTAAAGTTTCTTTAGCGGAAAATGAGATGATGTGATGTAGCAATGTTATCTCTGGGTGTCTAGTCTTTGCACATTTATGTTTTCAGGAGACGTGGGTTTAGATGGCGATTTGCAAAGAGGGTAGGACGTAAGAGGAAAAAAATTGTGTCATCAGACATTATGACAACTGCAATTATAAACTGAATTAATGAAACTCATGGCCATTCTGTTGTGTCATGTAAGCGTCCAACAGCTTGTTCAAAGATTCTGTTATCTGAATTATCAAGTAATTACAAACTTTGTTCTGGTTAAATTTTGGGCCGGTTTGTTTTTTAAGGATGCTTTTTTAGAAGTTCCCTCAGAAAAACATTTTATATAAAAAAAACATAACAATGCACACACATTTTCTGTTCTAGTTTGATGCAGTCATGTACATAAACACACACTCTATAATTAGAGACAGAAATACCAAAGTCCCCTGCAATTCCAGCAAATCATCAGGATGTATCTTGTTACCCACAGTCCTTAGCGGTGACCTCTTCTTCATGTGACAGTTTTGCAGAATTTTTGCTTAGCCTACTGTTCTTAAAAATACTCTCCATACATCCTAATATCTTCACATCAAATGAATATGGTGCCCAAGTGTTTTGAAATATACTCTCTTTCTCACGCGCTCTCTTGCACTCAAATACACACACACACACACACACATACTCTCACTTATGCTTGGAGTCAGCCATTCTCATTTGTAGCGTACAGGCTAACTAAATATATTTCTAAGAGTTTAGTTAAAATATTTATTTGCGTGAGGAAATGGCATGGATTTTATAGTTCTGAGTATTGTGATTAAATGAGGAGTCAGCTGCACTTTTCAAAAAGAAATCATAACCACTACACTGAATTTTCTTGAAAATTTCACTTTTTTGAAGGAAAATAATGAGGGGAAAAATGCAAAAATCTCACAATATTAAATGAGTGTGTGTGTAATTGGCACAAGGCTGTTGTATAACTCTTACTGATATTCTTTATTATTATTTGTCCCGACTTTCCATAAGCCGGCTAATGTATTTCACATATTGTCTGTGTGTGTGTGTGTGTGTGTGTGTGTGTAACATGATTTGTTTTGCTGATCTAAAATGAAACTGCACTGAAAAAGCATGAGGCGAGGCAGTCAGTACCTCTGCCGCAACGAAGTGGGCGTGCATGAGCTCGGGGGTTTATTCTTCTTCTGCTGCTGTTCTTTTTCTCCTCTCATCCTCAACAAGAAAAAAGAGGGTTTTTTTAAAATTGCACTGACAGCGAAAATGAAATTCTTTATCAAAATTGTATATTATTTTATAGAATGAGTATAAATAGTGAAACTGTGCTGGTAAATTAAGCCATAAATTAGACTTTATTTCTTAAATATGTATTTTAAATTGTATTGCAAATCCACATGTAATATCTACATGGAACATTATTTATTTTAGCTTTCATATGTCAAACCTAGTGAGTTAGCATTTGTTAGCATTAAGCATAAAAGCATAAGAGATACCCGTTCGTGCAGTGATCTTATCAGCCAATCATGTGGCTCTGTGACTAACATAAAAGATTTTTTTTGTGCCAGATGGGCTGGTTTGAGTATTTCAGAAACCACCGATCTCCTGGGATTTTCACACACAGCAGTCTTTAGCGTTTACACAGAACGACGTGAAGACAAAACCCACCTGTGCGATGAGGGTCTACATGTTGAAACGGCTTTTCGATTAGAGAGATCATAGAAGAATGTCTAACCTGGTCTGAAGTGACGTACTATTTAGTGACTCTATTACACACTATTTATTACCACGATGGGCATTAAAACATTTCTGCCTTGAGGTGAAGGAGCTGTAACAGAAAAAGACCACGTCAAGTTCAACTCCAGTCAGCAACAAGGCGGTTCCACCGGCCTTGTCCTGGGTTGGTGCCCAGATTCTGGCTATGAACTGGCTCTAAAACCTTGCTGGTCTTGAGTAGGATCCGATGACGTCAGCGAGTGGCACTTACCCTATAGACCGCAGTTCGAAAGGTGCCGTTCTTAAAAGCTGATTGTGTTACAGTTACGTAAAAATTAACAAGGAGTCAAGTAACTGCGTATATAAGGACATAATGGGGGAATGACAACACTAGAGTTTAACCGATTCACCAAGCAAACAGTCAACATGGGAAAAAAAAAAAGAATAAAATATAACAGGGATTAAAGTGATAACAAAAGATAGCAAACCGTTCCAATCATATGTTGGTGACGTAGCAGGATTTGCTCCCTGCCAGCTCAATCGTCAGCTGGTTCAGAACAAGTGCCAACTTGGCCAAGCTTTGGCACCAGCCTGGCAGTGGTCCTGGTGGAAAAGCAGTAAGGATTTGAGGCTGTCAGGAGAACATACTCACTCAAGACAGTTGAAGACCCGAGTAATTTGTCATCTAATTTTAACTGTCCAGATTTGGTGGGTATGTGTCTGTGATGGGCTTAGATGGGTGAAACAAAGATGTGGGCTGCTGCTGTTGTAGCCTGTTCACTGCAAGGTTTGATGCTTCCTGCAAGCATCACCACAATTGTATAAATTATTGTATTCAATTACTGAAATATGAAAAGTAACGAAATATAAGGTGTTAAAATACATTTGCTTTTTTAATGCATTTAATGGCTAATCAAATAACTTTATTAATGTAGTTAACCATACAATTAAAGTCATTAAAAAGTAGCACAACAGCACCACCAGTAGATATAAAAGAAAAACCCCACCATGTATTTATTATGCAAAAGTGAATCATTTCTTTTAAGATCTTTTGGATCAGTTTCTCTAGAGTTCATTTTTGCTTTTAGGAAGAATGTTGTTGAAACGCTTTGCATGGGTTTAAACATCATATTTTCCAAATCTGTTAAACCCATGACGTAATTGTGGTAAAAAAAAATATCTCCTCTGTCTTTTAGCTCTATTTTTTTTATAAAGAATCTCAGAAAAATTATCTGAACTTGCAGATTCAAGGACTGGAATGCCATAAACTTTATATAGACACTCAGTTACTTTATAAAGGTTTAGAAGAGCTTCGTTGCCTCAGCAATCTACAATAGCTGAAATAAAGAAAAGAATATTTGCACTCTTCTCCCTTAATTCTAAATTGCCCATAGGATTGAGTGGTTTTTTTGTGTGGTTGTTTGCCTGTATGTGGCCCTGCGATAGACTGGTGATCTGTCCAGGTTGTACCCCTGTCTCTTAACCAATGACAGTTGAGACTCTAGCAGATCCCCATGACCCTAATTAGGAGTAAGTGGTTATAAATGGATGGATGGATGGATGGATGGATGGATAAGTATATATACTTTTAATAAACAGGCGAATTTGTAATGTATTTAGTTTACAATATTCATATATATTTATTCATTGTATTTATTTATTTTTTTTTTACTAAAGGAGTTTTATGCACCGATAAATGCGCATTAATTTAAATAGATAAACAAAATGCGAGAGTTGTTTAGTCCTTATCTTAAGATTAAAAAAATATATTCTAGTATCTTATTCCAATATTGTATATCAAACCGAGTTGTGACAGTTGTAATGTTAATATAGTGTCTACACATCAAGCAATCTAACAATACAACCCCCCCCTTCCACCTTCGAGTGTGGAGGAACAGATAAACAAAGTTCAGTCAGTAATATCAAAGTTTAATTCTATAAAATTCATGTAGAACTACATCATGTAACTAGAATCTACTGTATTTTTATTAACCAGTTAAGGACTTATATAGACTTTTTTTTTTATTTTTTTATTTCCCCGAACACAAGAAATTGTATATTTAACAACAAAGAAATTCTATTTTGTTCTGCCTAAATCCAAAAAAAAGCCTAAATTTAAAGCTAAAAGTGTGCCATGTTGGTCATCATGTTACCTTAAAAAAAAAAAAAAAAAAGTAATTATTTATAATTACTAGTTCCTTTTACAAATAGTTTCATCATTATTGTGTCATCGCACATCTTTATAAAACCTCATGAGCAGGAATTGAGAAGCTGTGCATGTATTTTAAAAAATAGTTATAAAAAATATCCACTGCTGTATCTATGCGTGTATTTTGTGTCTTTGGTCCCACATCATTTTTCTAATGGCATCAATAAGACATTGTAATACAATTTATTTTAAGCCATAAATGCACTATTTCCACGTGTCCAGCGTGATATGTGATGTAAAGTGCAAAGGTGCTCGGATTGGGGGGGAAAAAAATACAAATATAATGCTATTTTCTTTTTCAGAGCTCTTAACAAATTTTATACTGTATGCAAACCGATTTATTAAACATACCTGTAATAATAATTCCTCATTTCTCCTGAATTAACACGTCTTTAACCCGAACCGCTGTAGTTTTTCAGGGTTGCAGGATGAAGCAAGTCCAGAAAATTATTTGGCGGCATTATCCATCACATCCTCTACTAATGAGTACCAAGATTGCATGATGTGAAGGAGTTCAGTATGAGCTCCGGTCTTGTGTTTCAGCCTTTTGCTAATGGAACCATCATTTTGGTTCTCTTTTTTACCCCATTTTTCACTCTCTTTGCGGGATGAAAGACTTGGGAGTCATTTTGTCCTTTTTTTTTTGTCTTTTTAAGCATTGATTATCATTTCTCCCTTGATGCTTTCCAAAGCACACATTAACTCCTTTTTCTACTCTCGTTTTTCTCTCTTTTTCTACAGCCCTGTCTGTGGATGATGGACCCCCCCTTCCATGCATGAAGCTCAAAGTCACCGTAGCCTGTAAGTACTTCCCTCGTTTTCTCTCGTTTTTTTTTTTCTCCAGAAAAAAAAAACATACATCTCTTTCTTCGCAACGGCTCACGCACTCAGGCGACCCTATTTCTTTGCACGCAATGGCAATGTCCTCGTATAGCTGCTACCTCCCGCTCTCTCTCGTTAATCGTTTCTTAGCATTTAGCTTTATATAATAACTTTCTAATGTTCTCATTTGAATTATTTGGATTATTTTTTTTTTTGCAACAATTTTTTTTTACCATTAATTGATATTATTTTTCATTTTCCCAAACATATCTGGTGCTTTAAATAAAATAATTGCAAATACACAAAATCAAAACTTTATTTTATTCGTATTATTACCAAAAATGTATCGGGTTGAAACACTGTTTCGCATGTGCTCCATAAACAAAACGTATTTTTTAAATTTGCTCTCTTTGACCTTTTTGCATTATCACAAAATTGTGTGTGTGTGTAAGAAAAAGGGTGTGCGTGCAAGCGTGTATCCTGGCTCTTAGCCCCCTGCAGTAATGTTATTCTTTCGCCTGGCTGAGCTGACGAGAGCGAGCAGTGGGAATTGGTGCCCAGTTAGAGTAGAAATGGCAGCTCAGTCCGTGAACCGTCCGCTCCAATCGCACCTCACGCCTTTACACGCACGCACACACTCACACACACTTTTTTATACAGTGGGCTGTCCAACTCAATTCGGCATCTTGCGTTCCGCCTAAATCCCAAATCGGCCACTTGGATTCCTTCCATCTTGGTTCACAATTAACACACATGAGTCATGGCTAATAAATCCAATAATCTGCTGCAGGTTTTATTTTGCATGATATATGCAGCGACACACAATAGTGTGTCTTCTTTCATTTTGCTCTCTCGTCGTCCCCTAACGTGCCCAGATACACTAGAATCTCTTCTGCCCCAAAAATGCTGTTTTTGATTCATTAAACTTATAAAGACAGGGGTTACAGTGTGTAATCACAGCCAAGTTGTGTATTTGTGGTGTGTGGAGTGAGGAGAATTAGCCTGCTTCTCAGACTAGAGTGGTATCAGGGCAGCCAGACTTTTCGATAAGGTGTGTTTTAGGATGTTTTTCATTGGTTTGGTCTTGATTGACGCATGCTTTGTGGTCCTGGAGAAGCTTCCCAAACAAGCGAGTGAGCAGCGGCACGTCTTTCTTCTCTTTGTCCGTTTCTCTTTTCCCATGCACTCACTTTAGACGGTGTGTCTTTTCCTCTCTCTCTTTCTCTTTTTTTTTTAAACTTCTTCTCTAACACTTTTTCTGTTCTCTGACCGAAACTAATCCAGACAAAACTGTAGCATCCCCTCCTCTTCTTTCCTTTTTTTATATCTCTCCTCTAGTCTTCTGTCATTCCTGGAGTGTCACTAATCTCCCCAGCTTTCTGTGGTTCGATTTCTCCTCCCTCCTCATCCTGGTTTTTATGATCTGTCACTAGCAGAGCAAAACTAATCTGGGCTCCATACACTCAACTCTCGAACTGTCACTTTTTCTTCTGTCCGGCCAGGCCGTGCTCGTGTACTCCAGTGTTCCTTCGCCCGGCACTCCTTCATCTCCATCCCATCTGCATATTTACACCGGTTAAGCCGCACCACTACTTTCTTTCCTTACAGACCCAGAAGGCTTAGCATTTTCAGCCTTTCTCTTGGTTCCTCTCTGTCCAATTTGCATCTGTGGATAAGAAGCGTGAATAAAGGTTTGGTGTACCCCGGTAGCATTCGTTTCTGAATTCCACTCCTTCCCGCAGAGGCTTTTATCTGACAGAACATGGCCCGCCGAAGGTTACCGTCAAGTCAGAAAACCTCAGCACAGCAGCCAGAGCCAGATTCATAGGTCGTTCAGCTCCATAAGGGAAGATGAGGTGTAATTAAACGGGTTTTCACAAAAACACTGCATCTCCTGAGTGGGTCATCAACCCGATAATGACTTGGCTCGAGGGAAACTGAAGGACGGAGTAGATATCAGTGCTACCTGAAGGAAAAAGCCTGGCCAGGGTTACAGATTTCCAAAGGGTTTGCCAACAGTCTGTGGCAAAAATCTCTTTCTCTTGACCGCCTCAGTAAAGTTTGAGGAGAATTCTCATTAACATTAACAAAATGACAAGCTCATTAACAACATGGCCGAGCAAAAAGCTCCCTACAAAAGCAGCAAGCTCGGGGCTGGAAAACAATGCACGACCAGCAATATCCATTTTTTCTTCCCTTTGACCCGAAAATTTATTTTTTTTTTGCACGCGTGAGCAAATGGAAATGATTTAAAATGAGTTTTTGATTTTTTCTAAACCGCAAGTTGTCCAAAGTGCCAGTGTGGTGTAGTGTTTCCCTGGAAAAAAACATCCCCTCTTTCTACCAAGGGTAACTTGTCAAAACATTAATTCCGCTGTTGTTTTTTCTGTCCTCTTACTTATTTATTCTCTTTACCCCCTCCTTTCTTCGGTGCTCTCCCCGCTGTGAGGAACCATTACAGACATTTCGACTTTCTCACTAATTGATCCCTCTCTTTTCTTTTCTTTTATGCGCTTTCTTGTTCCCGCTGTGAGCACGCCATTTCCTGTTCCAGCTCCTCTCCGTCTTTTGCTCCTCTCCATCTTCCCTCTCTCTCTTTCTCTGTGAATACCGAGATCTCCTCCTTTTAACAATTTCTCTTGCCTTTCTGTTCTAATTCCTCCCACCGTGCTAGGTATATTTCCCTAAATGTGCAATTTGTCGTGACAAAGAGACTACGTAAATTCATTTAACTTTTTTATTTTCCGGCTAATCGTATTAGCACTTTTTTTTATTATTATTATTATCCGTTCACATAAATTCATTCAAAAATTCTGGAAATAGAATGAAAGAGGTAAGATTAATTTTTTTTTCCTTTTTCCCCCCCGTCTATTCCTCAACTTCTCCGGCTTTTCTCTCCCCGCTGTTGTGCGCTGTTTGACACAAGTTAGCAGGGAGCAGCCATTTTAGAAAAAGAGGCGTAAACAAGCTGCCATTTTGACGTGGGTAAAAAAGTACAGCCAGTTTTGTTGAGAAACTAAACAAACTAGGCCTTTTTTCTGTAGTAATGCGGTCCACTTTTTTCCCCCAAATTTTATTTTAAGTTTAAAAAATATGTTAATAAGCAAATCGAATTATCCCAAAATACAGGGCAGCTCGGGCTGGTTTCCAGCACCAAATAGCACAATTGCAACTGTTGGTTGTGTCAGTTCTTAGTCAGATTAGTTACATTTAAAGAAGTGCTATTAAAAAGCAAATCCTGTGTAAAAACTAAGGCAATATATAATATTTATTTTAATAATATGGAATTACAATATATACTGTACTTACCAGCAAGACTGAAACACTTGACAAACAGGTAATATTAAGAAGGGGAAATGTGTTAAATGATATAAATATACAGTGTGTATAGTATTGACTGGGAGACTGACTAGTGAAAATGCTAGTGAAAATGCTTTAATTTCTCACACACTGATCCAGCATAGAGCAGCGCCATCGGGCTCTCGTCTGGGAACCTGCTTTAAGAAAGGGATGAAATTCAGAATGTCTGACAGACGATAAGTTATAATGATTCATATGATTGGCATGAATATACAGTTTGTATATGTAAGCTAAGTTGTCATATTGCCCATAAAACATAACAGTCGGGATCGGTAATATGACTATGACTGGTTTCGCAGTTCTTTTATTCTGAATTCAGCACCTAAATGATGAACGTGAAAGGGAAATGGTTTGTGTAAAAAAAAAAAAAAAAAACACACACATTTACTTTACTTATTCACACACCCTCTCACTCATTTCGCTTATTCTTCCTCAATCTCTCACTCGTCCACGCTCTCACTCTTTCTTTGAGAGGGTGAGTGACAGTGAATAAGTGACAAAGAAAGAGTGGAAATGAGTGACAGGGTAAGTGACAGTGAATAAGTGGCATTCATTGTCACTCTTTCTTTGTTACTTATTCACTATGTCACTCACCCTTTTATTTATTTCTACTCTTGCTTTGTCAGTTATTCACCGTCACTCACCCTCTCACTTATTTCCACTCTTTTTTTTGTCAATTATTCACTTGGTGATTAAGTGACCAAAAAAAAAAAAAAGAAATAAATAAAAGGGTAAGTGACTGTCACTCACCCTCTCACTCATTTTCACTCTTCCTTTGTTACTTAATCAGTATGGCACTCACCCTGACTTATTTTCACTCTTCCTTTGTTACTTATACACTGTCACTCCCCCCTTTCACCCTCACTCACTTTTCACTTTGTTTGTCACTTATTCACTGTCACTCACCCTCTCACTCATTTTCACTTTCTTTGTCACTTATTCACTGTCACTTACCCTGTCATTCATTTCCACTTTTTCTTTATCACTTATTCACTGTCACTCACCCTCTTACTCATTTCTACTCTTTCTTTGCCACTTAATCAGTATGTCACTTATGCTCAATCATTTTTACTCTTCCTTTGTTACTTATTCACTGTCACTCACCCTTTCACTTATTTCAAGTCGTTCTTTGTTGCTTATTCACCGTCACTGTCTTTCACTTATTTCTACTTTTTCATTGTCACTTATTCAGTATGTAACTCACCCTTTTACTCATTTCTACTCTTTCTTTGTCACTTAAGTATGTCACCCACCCTCACTCATTTTCACTCTTTCTTTGTCACTTACTTACTGTCACTTACCCTTTCACTCATTTCCACTTCTTCTTTGTCACTTATTCACACTCACTCACCCTCTCACTCGTTTCTACATTTTTCTTTGTCAATTATACAGTTAGTCACTTACCCTCTTACTCGTTGACACTCTTTCCTTGTCAATTATTCACTATGTCACTCATGCTTTTACTCATTCCTTCTGTCCACTCTCAACGCTCCGACTTTTAAAAAACCTGCTCCAAACTTCAGGCAAAATCAAGCCGCTCCACTCCTCACTCCGCTACCACTTCACTCACATACTCCGGTTCTACAGGTACTACAGCACCCCCTTGTGGGTAATAAAATGCAAATGAGAATGACTGCGGTTATAATTGCGATTGTACTGTTATTTAATAATTGTGACAGCCTTAAACAGTCATACTCTCATTCACTTGATTCTCATCCCTTCTCTGTCTCAATCTTAATTCAGACTCTTCACCTCATTTGGTCACTCTCACTGTTATCTCCTATTTACCCTCTCATTTATTTCACTCTTTTTGTAACTCATTCAACCTCACTCCTTCATTCTTTGTCTCTTTGTCTCTCTTTTTTTTTCTCTCTGTCTCTTTCTCTCCTTTCTCCATTTCTCCCTCATTTACTCACTCTCTAAAAAAGTTAGTGACTTACATATTTATTCTAGTTATTTATTTTTTCTTACTTACTCGCTCACTCTCACTATGCGTAAATTTATCAGCTTGTCTAAAATGAACTGTGTGTGTATATATATTAGATAGATAGATAGATAGATAGATAGATAGATTCTATCCTGCACCGTCACCTAACTGAAATAAAGTTGGAATAGTTTGACAGTTTAAGTGCATTTCTATCCTGAAAGCTGCATATACATTCCTTTGCTGCACTCATTCAGTTATTCAGTCAGTCATTCAGTTTCCCACCTGCTGAGAGGATTACATTTGGACTCAAGCGCTCTTCCTTGTCTCTCCAAATCATCTCTACTTCTGTCGTCTCATTCATCCCTCCATCCCCGGCTCTGCTTCCCCCCCACACACACACATCATCTTGCCTCTGGTCTGGTTCGATCTTGGTTTCAGAGGCTTTGCTCTCCTCTTTTCCGGTTCTCTCCATGCTCCTCCAGCACGCTTAATCTTCTCCCATCGCTTTCTTGCTTTCCTGCCATCTTTTTCGGGACGCGACCTTTAAAAGTAGCGGAGATGTATTTTGAGGTTGCACAGCCGTTTGTAATTTTTCATGATCTTTCTGTGTGAGTAATGGCAAATCTTTCTCCATGTGCATTTTTTCCCCTTGCTGTTTTTTTGCCTTTAGAGATGATCTACAGGATTTTTACCCCAAAACAGTAAAATTGCTTACACCCCCCCTTTCTTTTTCTCTCTCTCTCTCTCTCTCTCTCTCTTTCTCTCTCTTTCTATCCATCAATGTTTTTCAGCATCAACAGATGAAAAAAAGGAGCAAGGTAAGATTGAGGCTTGTTGATTGAGGCTTGTTGATTTGACAGGAATGTCCAAGGCCTTGAAAATACTAGGAATGGTTTCAGTTCTTTTTCTCCTGATGTATAATAAGAAAAAATGTGTGCCACATTTTCACAGGAACTCCATCTCCACGCAGTTTTGCCCAGTCTGGAAGAACTGGTGCACTGCAGGTCCTGGCTCTCACCTTCGTCTCGCTCTTTGGTTTTTTAAGATAATTGCAAGATTCGACTCGGCTAATAGCTAAGGCCTGCCAGCAGGTCATGTGGGATTATTCTCTCTCTCTCTGTACAAACACACACACACATTTACACACTCTTTCAGCTCACTTGCTTTACTGTCATGTATTTGGAGTGGCACTAATCTCTCGCCCTCCATTTCCTCTCTTTCTCTCTTTCTCTGTCCACTCTTTGCCGCTTCATTCAACAAGCGACTGGCACTAATCTACCTTCAGAGAGCTCTTCCTGCTGCTCTTCTTTTGCGTAATCCTTACTTCATTAAAAAAAAAAAAGGCTTCTATCCACTCTTTTTCTCGAAGCACAGCTTTTCTTTTACTGTACACTACTAATCTGAGCCAAAGGGAGGAAGACGGACGAGAGCAGCGGACGTCCCTGCAGCACCTGCGCCACAACAAAAAAAAAAGCACAGGGACACGGCACGGGTAATAAAGTTCTCGGCTCATTCATCAGCTCTCAGGATCACACAAGAGGACTTTATTTTACTAATAAACTGGAGCTAAACCAGACTCCACTATACTCAAAACGAAGCTTCGAAAATTTTGTTTTATTTAAAAGAGAAACTGCGGCAAATTTTCACTCAATCTACCAACAGGATGCCGATTTACCGCTTCCTGTCCAGGCTCATCTGGAAACGTTCATAGTCCACGGCGTGTCCTTCTCATCTCAGCAACAGTGTCTGTGATTGGACGCTCCGTTTCACGCCATCGGTAACGTCGAACACCGATTGGTCAGTGCTTTACACCATGCCTCTCACTAAAGATTATGATTGGACAGTTTTCTGAGCACGTAATCACGAGTTTTTTGGGGGGTTTTTTCTTCAGTTGATTTTAATACATTCATTTAAAATTATTTGTATGTATGTAATGGCACCCAATTGAATTATAATACAAGTATCGAATACAGTTTGGATTTTATTACCAATATGAGTCGAATATTTGTTATTATTCACTACAAAGTGAAGGTAGAAGGGGTTTTTTTTAAGAGAAAGAAATAATGCATAAAAAAAAAGGATACATTTTTTCGGATAGAAATGAATTTTATTGATGATTACCAAATCATATTAAATATTTCTCTTGAAACATTCTGTACCTTATGATGTAGTGCGAACCAAATATGTGTTTGGTGCTTTTGTTTGTATTTTTTTTTTTTATTTTGATAAATTTCAGTTTTTATACTGAATCGAGGGTGCCAGTGCGATACTTATATCGGATTTATTCACATAAATCCAACATATAAAATAATTGTACGTTTAATTTTTTTAGTGTAAAACGGCCAGTTTACACTAAAGTTAATGTGTGCTGGGCTCCTGATGATTTAAGGATGATGTTTTCACTGTATCAAATTTTGTTTTCACATTTTAGTGAAGGGTTTGGTGTCTTCTGTGAAGAATTACAGGTTGAACCGTTAATTGTACTGTGAAATTAACAATGCTGAATAAATCTGAGTTTGAGTCAAAACAACTAAAGCAAATCAGCTCTTAAGTGAATCCTTCCGCTCAAATGCATCCAGATTTCATTGTGTATTCACAGCAAACAAACACTTTTTATTACACTACAAATTAACTAAATATATAAAACATTTACAATCCAAAAATATCGTTAATATGGGAATAAATGTTTTCATGTATTAATATTAATTAACTTTCTATTATGATTTTAGCCATAATACAAATAAGTACAGTTGTTCACCAGTAGTCAATATCTTAGTCAATATTTTTTTTCATATTTTTTAGCTTTAACAAAACACTCATTCGATCAACAGAAAGACCAATTACTAAAATAGCTAAAAAATATTTATAATGTTAGCTTAAATGCCGTTACATATATTATTAATTGTTAATTTGTTAATAAGAGTGAATCATGAATCGTACGTCACAATACAAAATCCTTTTTTTTTTATTTTATTTATAATGAATTCACATTATAAAAATAGTTTGTACAAAATTATTTTATATCATATTACAATTAGGAAGCTGTGTTGTTGAGTGGGACTTGTATTATTAATTAGTTTTAATTATTAAAAATAGGACAAAATTGTACACTATAAACTTTACTAGGAATCTTTCAAACATTTGTCATCGCTCAAAAGTAGATATTTAAAGTGCCCATGGGTGCCACTAAAAAGCTTTCAACACAAAATAGACAGATGGTTGTTGACCTACAGCAGTCAGATAATGGATAATAAAACTACACACGCAATTACGAAACCATTAAGTTCGATCAAGGTCATAATAAAGTTCCTAATAGTGGAACAGCTGAGAAGTTTCCAAGAAGAATGCATGTGGTAATATTGCATGGTGAGAATAATGGTGAGCGAGGCAATAAAGAAGTCAGACGATTACAGTTTGAGGTGGTTCTTGGGGTGATCGGGTTTAGAAATTAACTGTTAGATGCCACTTCCTGTTAGTGGTTCCTGATTCGGAGCCGAACGGTTGTGCAAGAGATGCATTTCTTGGGAAAGGGAATGTAAGGAGCAGCAGCAGAGCTGTGCCAAGCACTGTTTGGAAATACAACTGGAATTGTTTTGTGGTCTGTTGAAACCAAAGTTGAACTTTTTTACCAATAAGCAATGGCACTATTGAGAATATTAAGAGCATCAGTACAACTAGATTATAGTCAACAACATGGTTGCCTTTTTTTTATATTTAATCAAATATAAAAATTTAAATCCCAAATATGTTTTTTAAGACTTCTATTACAATGTAAACCAAACCTTTTTGGTTAAGGTAAAGAATCAAAAAGCGTTTTATATAAGTGTCTTTAACATTTGTTCTATATTACAGGAGGAGATTTAGAATATTAAATCTTTTTCTACTCAAGAAATGTTGACAACTAGAAAATAATATCTTGGAATGTTAATGTTAATTTAACTAGTATTTATTTTTAGATTTTTAGATAATTAGATTAATGAAAATGAAAATTATTTTGTTTGTAGGATTTTATTTATTGTAATATTTTCTTTCTAGATTAAAAAATTGTATTAATAGAATAAGAACATGTTAAACTTTCAACAAAAGTCAATACATCAACAAAACAAGATTAGCTTTTTGTGTTGGTAATAAATAACAATCGCATAATTAAATTAAATTAACCATTTTAATTAAGAATAAAACAAGATTTCTTTCATTTTATATCTAGATTTTACTTTGCTTGATCATTTTTGTCCGTTTGTTTGTTTTCAGAGCATTTTAACATTTTGTAGGCGTTTTTATGTACGTATGGAAACAAGTATCATTGTATTAGTTGTAGAAAACTTCTGTAACTAAATTACATGCTAAAATAAACCCCACTAATATTACTTAATGAGATAATTATAGAATTATGTAATCTAATTACACATTTTAACAATCACAACAAATTACTAATGAATAATATGTGCAACAAACGCAAGCTAATATTTTCTCACTCAACCTGCAATCAGTGGCCCGGTTGTTCCTGCTCAGTAATAAAATCGGGGTTTTCCTTCCAGAAACTTTTAACTGATAGAAAAAAAACCTTTCAATCTGACCAGCAGAAAACCAGCATCTCTTTTACCTCAAAATCTTCTGTATAATGTAAAAATTAACCCTTTGCTTGTGAAAATGACACTTGGACTAGCTCCCCTATCTTTCTTTGTGCAATTCACTTCTGTAACACAGACGTTTTACATTTTTTTTAACTAAAATAGTATAGTTAGACCTGGTTTAAATACAACAAGCTTTAATCACAATCTGATCAGTTCTAAAAGAATATAAATGTAAAGGAAAGGATTTAAAGAAAATGCATTTTTAAAGTGTTGTTTTTTCTGGTTAAAAGTAGAAAGTACAGATTATAGCATCTAATCATGTACAGTTTTATTGGTGTAATTATATGTTCATGTAATCTTTTTATATAAAGTAAACATGACTGTTTAAATGAAGCATTAAATGATTAAATGAGCCAGCAGTAGATTTGCACTTAAGGGTTAAGCATTAAACTGAACTTCTAGCAGTTACAACTGTTGCGGAATAATTACACGACCGAGTAGCACAATAAAACTCAGGACGTATGTGTTACACTTAGACAGTGTTGGGAAAATTAATTTAGAACTGTACTAACTATAAACAGTAACTTTTTGATTACTTCTAATATACAAAAGTAAAGTAACTGATTACAATTGCTCTTTTAATTACTTTTTGATTCCCAACCAATATTTTTGGACATTTGTTCCAAGCCGTGTTAACTTTACTGACTCAAAATATTTTATCACTTAAATTAAAATTATAAACCACAGACTTAAAAAATAAAATTGAACTTCATACCAAAACAGGCAAAAAAACAACAAATTAATATTATTTAACATGCGTAGAATTTAAAGAAAATTTTTTTTTTTTTGGAAAATTTGTTTCTAACTTTTTTTTATCAGTAACTATAAATGAATGACAACTTTTGTAACTAAGGAATTACTGAATTTATTAAATTACGCAACACTGTTACATGTAACTAGTTATTCCACAGCACAGCCCTTAGATCATCTGAAACCTTTTTCACTTTCTGCTTTTAAATCGTTTCACTTTTATTTGCGAGCTTTTGTTTGTAACATTACATTTATTTATAAAATGCGCTAGAAATATAAACTTCCCCTCTGTTATTATGTACATAAAATAGTGTCTGTGTAACTATTACATTAAAACATATTAAACATATTTACAATAAAATAATAGCTCGAAGTATTTTGGAAGGCGCCGCAGTCAGAAATGCTTTCGCATTATACCGTGGGGTTTTACTCCAGGGTTTCTGATTTAGTCTTATATTTGTTACATATGGATAAGAAAAAAAAAAAGAAGATCAAAAAATGTATTATAAAATAAGAGAATAGCTATATTAGGAACTGGTACAGTAGCTCAGTGCTTAAGGTGTTGCACTGCTGATCGGAAAATTATGGGTCCATTTGCCAACACCACCAGTCTGCACTGTACCTCAACTGCTCAGTTGGATATTTGGGATGAATGTGTGTGGATAAGGGTGTCTGCCAGATTCCAAGAATATGTATAGAAAGAATAGTCTGATAAAGTGGTAAATAAAGAAAACTATTAAAAGCAGTCATCGGGAATAAATAAATAATAAATACAAAAATTTGGTATTCAAGTACAGATGTGCAAAAATGGTGTAGCTGAGCTAGTGGTGAAAAAAAAAAACTTGTCCATAAAATTGGCCTGCAAGAAGGCGGTCCTTACTGTATGGCCCAGTTTATGTTTTATAGTTTACCGTTTCCTGCTACATTTTAGTTACTAGTGAGCAAAAACATGATGCAATACATGTTATTATATTCCACGTTTCTTTATTAAAAAAATATGAAATCACTCCTGATGTTCAGCTTTTGTTTTCAGTAGAGGGCGATGATGCATTATTTACATAGTGACAGCTTCACCCTCTTTGGCTCAAAACCCCTCACTATAAAGTAATATAATCAGTTAATATAAACATTATTGTTTATATATTATTTTGCATTAAATGCAATTTTGATTTATTTCGCTGTAAGTATAAAGTAGTAATTAGTTAGCGGATCATATTCATTTGAGCAATATATCAGGGAATCACAGGAATATTAATGCACTGTTGTATCAAGTGGTTAAAGTCTTGAACTGCTGCTCAGAAGTTTGGAAGTTTACCTGTCATAGCCACCAAGTTGACACTGCTCAGTTGTCTAAATGAGAGAAAGGTGTACCACCCTGAATAAGGGCATACAAATATGTGGACACGATTTTATTAATGGAACTAGTAGTGTTTTGTGTCATGACCTACAGTGCCTCGAAAAAGTATTTATACCCCTTGAATTTTTTTCTCATTTTGTCACTTTACAACCACAAACTCAAATGCATTTTATTGAGATTTTATGCAACACAAAGTAGCACATAATTGTGACCTAGAACAAAAATAATACATGGGGTTTTTTTTTTTAATTTTAAGCAATAAAAAAAAAAAAAAGTGTGGTATGCATTTGTATTTAGCCCCCTGCGTCAATGCCATCTTTGCTCATCTAGAGACTAAAATTTTTAGCCCATTCTTCTTTGCAAAATAGCTCAAGCTCAGCCAGATTGGATGGGGAGCGTCTGTGAACAGCAAATTTCAAGTCTTTCCACAGATGCTCAATGGGATTTAGGTATAGACTTTGACTGGTCTGTTCTAACACAAATATTCTTTCAAACTATTCCACTGTAGCTCTGGTTGTATGTTTAGGGTCATTGTCTTGCTGTACAGTGAATCTCCTTCCCAGTCTCAACACTTTTGCAGCCTCCAACAGGTTTTCTTTCAGGATTGCCCTGTATTTAGCTCCAAGGTATTAAGCTCCATCATCTTTCCATCAACTCTGACCAGCTTCCCTCTCCCTGCTGTAAAAAAAACATCCATACAGCATGATGCTGCCACCATTATGTTTCACAGTGGGGATGGTGTGTTCAAAGTTATGAGCAGTGTTACATTTCCGCCACGCATTTAGTTCAAAACCTTTAACTTTGGTCTCATCTGACCAGAGCACTTTCTTCTTCATGTTTGCTGTGTCCCCTACATGGCTTATGGCAAACTGCAAACGGGACTTATCATATCTTTCTTACAACAATGGCTTTCTTCTTGCCTCTCTCCCATAAAGGCCAGATTTGTGGAGTACACAACTTGTAGTTGTCCTGTGGACAGATTCTCCAACCTGAGCTGTGGATTGCTGCAGCACCTCCAGAGTGACAATGGCCCTCTTGTCTGCTTCTCTGACCACTGCTCTCCTTGCTCGGTCTGTCAGTTTGGGTGGACGGCCATGTTTTGGTAGGTTTGCAGCCTTTACAGAACAGGGGTATTTATACTGAGACTACATTACACAGAGGTGGACTCTATTAACTGATTAGGTGACTTCTGAAGGCAGTTGATTGCACTGGATTTTATTTAGGGGTATCAGAGTACAGGGGGGGCTGAATACAAATGCACACCAGACTTTTCAGATTTTTATTTGCTTTAAATTTTAAAAACCATGTATCATTTTCGTTCCACTTCACAATCATGTGCTATTTTGTGTTGGTCTACAAATAAAATCGCAATAAAATAAAGTTTTGTGGTTGTGAGGTGGCAAAATGTAAAAAATGTAGCCGTAATCTATAAGCCACTACAACACTGCAGTTTATGTTTATATAATGACTGCAGTCAGGAGCAACACCTGTACCGTTGCTTTGACAGGTTGCTACAGGTTACATTACAGCTGCTTCAGATGTAGCTTGTATGTTTATACAGTACATATTGCACAATAATCTGATAATTCCAGGTCACAAGGTGAATCTGAACATAAGTAACTGTAGACAGACACGAGAGATGTGCCATGTGATTTACTTTAGAAAAACACACTAAACATCTTTCTTGATGCAGTGCTATTTTCCCTGGTTGATCTTAAACTCAGGCCCTGGTCACTAAAACATTTTTGAAAACTCCTGGTAGGGTGAAGAGTTTCCAGAAACGCTGGGTTCAGTGCTGTCATGTAGAAACTGGAGATTTTGGCTTGTCCTCGCTGTAATTTTCTTTGTTTGACATCAGATTGTGTGCCATGATTTTCTTTGTTCGCCTGATGCACATTGATACATGCACAGTTATCCCATTTTATTATGGGATGCAGCAGAATGTAGTGCTATCCAAGTCACTGCTTATAAAGACATTTTCACAAACCAGTTTTGAGGCTTTTGATTGGTCATGACAACATAATTTTATAATTTGAAATATATCTCCACCAGTGGGTTTGCACTGCCTGACAGCGCTTTATATGTGCTTTTGCATTTTCATAGGGTCAGAGATTTTTTTTAACCGGGCTTATGGATAAGGAAAAACTCAGTTTAATAACTGTGTACGTGGGGACCTGGCCTCAGATCAGTCCAGTCTTAAATCAATGTGGGTTTTTTTCAAGAATGTGCAGTCAATTGGCGGAGAGGGAGGCGGAGCCTAACCTGTCCATCAATAAAAAAAAATAAGAACAAGATAAATATTACAATTTATCCACTGATATGTGCTTTAATTGTAATTTCTGATCATTTTAATCTATTTCTTTAGTGAAGATGGCAGTATTTGCGTATTTTTTTGTTTAAGTCACAGCAGAGACGCACTGTCAGGCAAAAGCAGTATTAAGTGTGTGTAATTGGCATGTAATTTTTCTGTATGTTACCAATATAAGGTTTGTAGACACTTTTTATATGTCCCCACTTTCCATAATCCAGTAATGTTTTTCATGTATGTGTAAAACATATTCAGTTTTTCTAACCTGAAATAAAACTGCACTGAAAAAGCAGAAAGTGAGGCAGTGGACGAGCTGAAGGGGGCGAGCTGGAGCTCTCGGGTTTCTAATTGTTTTGCTGTTGTTTTACGACAAGCTTTAATATGCTAGCTGAAAAAAATAAATGCATCACAGTGCATCACACGTATTTTATTTTTATTTTTTTTGCTCCAACAGCAGAAATAGATAATTCTATATTAATCCTCGAAAATACAAAAAACTTTAAACAGAAGGGAATAAATAATAGTCTTATATTTTGTCACAGTCTGTAAATGCGTTAGAATTGAATGAGTTTAAATTGTGGAACTGCGATGATAAATGAGGTTTTTAACCTAGTAAAATTTTTATTTTACCTACATGTGTGTGTAAAGAATGCTGATATGAGATAACCAGTAATTATACAATGTGCAAGCAGCCAATTAAATGCTGTTGAAAAACATAACATTAGGCTGACTGGCTAAAACTGGATGTTATCCACAAAACTCGGATGTGTTTGCAGCTTTTTATTCCAACCACGCAGAATCCGCAGCTGAGTTTACTGCAAGACGAGATGGTCTGATTAAACGGGGGGAATCAGGTGTGGCTCCTGCCTAATTGAAATGAAAACCTGCACCCACACCGGCCCTCTGCAGCTGAAATTGGATCCCCCTGGACGGAGATAAATTGGCACAAGGTGTGAATAAGTGTGTGAAATTGTGTGTAAATGCTTCTCTACGTTTTATCCAGGATGTATTTCCACTTCCTGGCTAGTATTTGTTGAATAAGCTCCGGATTTACACCAAGCCTGCAGAGGATGAGACGCCGACTAAAGACGAAGTAAATGAATGGATTTTAAAAATCTGAGATTTAATACTACATAGAATTCAAATGCATAAGTCAAGTAAGCAGTAACTTTTAATCTGGATAAACAGTCATTGGGGGGGGGGGAGAAAGTACACCCTTCTTCAATTCTATGTTTTTTTAGTAAAGAATCTTTTTTTACTGTGGAAGAAAGAAATTTCTGCTAACTGCTTCTCTCAGCTAATGGATCGATGTCCTTTCTCTTTGGCATAATCTAAAGACACGAGTGCTCCAGAGTACCAAACTGCCAAAATTTCTGCTATTCTATAGGCACATTTCCTAATAATAGCTACTTTAGTTAATAATCTGGTAGTTAATGACTCTCTTAATAATGGACATAGAAAGCATGTGTTCATCATATCAACGATAATTGAAAACCTACAAGTACCAATAGGGTGTTTTGTTTTTTGTTTTGTTTTTTTTTCTAAAAAATGAGCAAGTTACAATTTTAGAAGTTAATTAAAATTAGAAAAAAATATTTTAAATCAGTTTTAATTAAATAAAGATTATTAAAATTAGTTTGTGCAGTTAGCAGTCTTTGTAATTTAAAAAAAAAAATCCTATAACCTTAATTTTTTCAAATCTTTTACAATTCTGTAAACGTTTTGGTTTTATTTTTATTAAATATTCCTTTTAACCTTTTAATTATGCAATTTTTATATGCAATTACACTTAAATAAAAATTTTTGTCAATTTATTTTTGTTGTAAAGCAAACGGTAGTTAGTTAGTCTTCATTTAATGCATACAAAATGTCTTTACACTTATTCTTGCTGTTTAATACATACAGAATTATCATTTGCTACTTTTAGCCATCTCTGAGGAGAACGTGATTGAAGCCTGCATTTATTATAAAACAGCGCCCTCTCTCGGTGAAGCTTCATATCTCCACTCTCCTGCAATTAGATTAGCACTGCTGTCTCTAATAATCTTCATAATATTGTACTCTAGTGACACAAAGATTCATTCTTTTAATTTATTAATAAACATATTAATCAGATCTGATTACTTGAAGTCAAAATTTTAATTTAATTTGATCTGTATAAAAACAACAGCCATTGTTTCTCAGCAGCTTTACAGGAACGAAAAAAAAAATCAGCATAAAAATAACCAACTTTCACTTTCTAATTTATATTTACCCCTAATGAACAAGCCAGAGGAAACGGGGGCAGGGAAAAATTTAGACCATATAATGAAGAAACCTTGAAAGGAATCCTCAATCTGGGGGCACTAAAAATTTTTATTCTACAAATGTATATAGAAAAATGGAATTATGTAACCAATCAGAATTGTTTAAGCCTGTCCAACCTCTTTATAGGACTCGTCAACTTTATGCCTCTGTAGTTGTTGCAACTCTGCAAATCACCCTTGTACTTAAAGGTAGGCACCATTACACTTCTCTTGAAAAATTCCACTGCGGCCTCTTCCAGACATTTCCAAACCTCCACCGGTATTTCATCAGCACCAACCGCCTTTCCTCTTTTCATCCTCTTCAAAACCATCCTAACTTTGTTTGTAATAATCTTTTGAACTTCCTGCTCCACATTATTTACCTCTTCTACCCTTTTTCCCCCTCATTTTCCTCATTCATCAACACTTCAAGGTACTCATTCCATCTTCTCTGTACACTCTCCTCACTTGTGAGCACCTTTCCATCTTGATTCTTAATAACCCTTACCTGCTGCACATCCTTCCCATCTCGATCCCTCTGCCTTGCTAACCTGTACAAGTCCTTCTCTCCATATCTAGTGTCTAACCTAGTGTACAACTCATCATATGCCTTCTGCTTGGTCTTAGTCACTTCCCTCTTTAGTTTGTGCCGCAGATCCTTGTGTTCCTGTCTACTTTCCTCAGTCCTTTCGATGTCCCACTTCTTCCTCTGTATACTATCCTAAACTTCCTCATTCCACCACCAAGTCTTCTTATCTTCTTTCCTCCTTCCATATGACTCATCTAGCACCTTTATTCCCGTCGCCCTAATCACTTCTGCTGTAGTTCGCTGCTGTAGGCCAGAGCCTGTTTCAATTCCTGTCTAAATTCTTCACTTTTCTTCACAGTATTCTTCCTTTTTCAGCTTCCACCACTTGGTTTTCTTCTACCTTTGATCTCTTCTTCTTACAGACCAACATCTTTATCCTACACACCGCCATTCTACGCTGTCTGGCTACACTCTCTCCCACCACAACTTTACAGTCACTAATCTCTTTCAGATCACTTGTAAAATGTAATCTACCTGTGTGCTTCTTCCTCCTCTCCTGTAGGTCACTATATGCTTCTCTCTCTTCTGGGAAAAAATGTAAATGTAAAAACTAGTTTTTACTTTTAAAAAATATGATATAAAAAATAGAAATTGTTAGAAAACCACACCAATCCTAGAGACAGGCTTACTGTAGCTCCAGCTGTACAAAACAATACTTGTCTACAGTTTTTAAATATGATTACAGTATGATTACAATCCCTTGTTAAAAACTTACTTTCTGCACTTGGAAGAACATAAAAGAACAAAGTCATACTGCTTTTAGGAAACTGTAGCTAGTGCATGATTGGCAAGTATAAAAGAGAGACCTACATACAAGACAGATCAATTCAGTATTTGCCCACTATGAGTCATGATTCTGTAGCCCTCTGCTTGTGCAGCAAAGAAAACAACCCATGATTTCTGAATTGAGATCAGCTTCTTGCACCTGAAAGGTTTAAATATTATTTTACATACTAAATTACTTCGTAACAAATATGTACATACCACAGCTAAATAAACACAACAAAATCCCATAAAGACTGTGAGGTTCTGTAAAGATTGTATATGTTTTAGTTTCACAATCTAATATGAACATTCATCAGTGTTGAAATTTTGTTTTAATTTAAATTAATTTACATTTTTTTTCCACTTGCTCTTCAAAATTACTTACTGTATTTTCTATTTTACACTTTTCATGTCTGACCTCCTTGCACATGCAATCTAAAGCCAAATCTTTTAGGTGATTTAGAGCCAGATTTAAGATAGGGTTGGTAAGTGGACAGTCAGGTTGCAACTGCCTGACATCAGCAGACCCTTGTTCTTCAGGAAAAATGGGGGGGGGGGGGGGGTTGTTTTAGGGCTTCTTGCAGAAAAGACAAGTTTTTAAAACCTCAAACTGACCACCATATGAAGATTTATGTCTGTTGCAGAAGCAGTAATGAATGTAATAAGGCGCTTGGCTAAAAATAAGATGTTTGGGTAAAATTTGGGTGAATGTCAAATCATGTATATTAAGTTTTCTTCTTCTTCTGGTATAAAATTTGTATATGAACATTCATCACTTAATCTTTTGTTAAAGGGGATCTCTTTAGGTATTCTAACAATGCACACTGACTCTGTCTATAGGTTCTTATTTGTAGTCCATCGGGTGTGTCTGAGTTGGGTAAAGACTTAATCGCACTCAATATTTCTGCTCCACTAATTTTCCCTACTCTACAGTCAGGAGTTTGTTCATGTTCTCTTAACATTTCCTACTAAATGCTACACAATCGATTAATGATTTCCCCTGGCATAAAAAACATGTCTAACCTGGCGTACTCACCCCCTGGTGTCGTAGGGGGTAGGTATGACCATGTATCTTTGAGATTTAGAGAAACTGTAAAATCTTCCAAAATAGCTCTAAGCGATGAATGATGAATGTTCGATGTTAACTTTGAGAGTTTGCGATCAATGCTAGGATGTAAAACTGTGTTGAAATCACCTCCAATTACTAGTACACCCTCAGCCATCTCTGTTAAATACTCTTTAAGTCTTTTTACAACTATTCTATCTCCCATATCATTGTAGACATTGACAAGTGTAAAAATTAAACCATACAAATAACAGAGGAGGACAATGTAACCTCCACTGCAGACCTCATCATGGCATACGTACTCAAATTTTAAGCTTTCTTTCATCAGTAGTGCAGCTCATTTCCTTTAAAGCTTGTGTACTGTAAAGAATGTCTTCCAGGTTTTCTGAACTTCATGTGTGTTGAAGAGTTGATAACAATCAAGTGTAGTGTTAGTATACTTATTTTAAACTACTAAAAGTTTTACTTTTGATATACTGATCAAAGAAATACCAAATAAAATAATGCTTAAACATACTTGCATTACACTGACAAAAAAGTCCAAGTCCACATGGAATACTTGTATTTTTGAATGGAGATTTGTACCTAAAACCTAAAAAAACATTAACCAAAAAGTAGACTAGTATAACACAAGTAAATAGTAGTGTTATTGTTGGACCCTTAAGCAAAATTCTTAAATCAAGGCCCACCCTGTGCTCTGAACCCAACTTCCTAATGTAGAATTTCACAATCCATCGCATGGCCAGCTAAAACCTGCTGTGGCTCAAATGGTTAAGGTGCTGAGTTGTTAATCTGAATACCAGGACCCAGGTGTTTCTGGTATTCAAATGGTTAAGGTGCTGAGTTGTTAATCTGAAGACCAGAAACACCTGGGTTCAAGCCCCACCTCCGGCAAGTCAACCACTGTTGGGTCCTTGAGCAAGACCCTTAACCCCTCCTGCTCCAGGGGCGCTGTATCAAAGCTGACCCTGCGCTCTGACCCCAAACTTACTAAGATGGGATATGCGAAAAATGCATTTCATTGGCTCTGTACATGTACCTTGCACAATGAATTGAATATACTTATACTTATTAATCAGTAATTATTTCAGCCAGACACATTACACTGTATAATCGCTGTAATAACAAATCTAAATGAAATCAACAACACAATATACAATACAATGAAATATTTGTTGGATAAATTATTTTGAACAGAAGTTTTTGTTAAGCATCTTACATCTAGTGAATAAAATAGAAGATTTTATACAAATTTAAATGCAAAATTAAAAACCAGAGATACATCATAAGTATCTTATAGCAAGGCTGTGTAATGGCAAGTATAAACAAAAGTTAGCATATACAGAACGCACATTGCAATATAAACAATTACATGAAATACAGGGGCTACAGTGGATGCCCCAGTATCGAGAGAGAGTAATTTAGCGTATTTAACAACAAAAAAAAACTTATTTCTCTGCACATCAAAAATTATTGTATGGTCAGCATGGAAAAAGTAAAAATATATAATTTGCTTTACTTTTGTCTTTAAGGCTTTTTAGATTTTTTCATACATCTTTTTGTTATATTACAGAAGATGAGGCGGATGCAAGCGCAGGAGAGTTTGATTAAAAACCACGATCTAAAAATAAAAAAAAGCACAGGGATAATCCAAATTTAAAGTAAAATAAAAACAGTACCAATTCACAGTGATAACCGGAAAAGTTAAAAAAACATGAAAACAGGACGTGAAGCGTGAATACTATACAGACAATAGTATTGGGACATCTGTTGCAACATTCAATTTGCATTTTGAATTTTATATTCCAGATGAGTAGTCTCAGTTTTACACCTATAATAACCTCCAGATTTCTGTGCAGGCTTTTCACTAGATTGTGGAGTGTGACCAGGGCTGCACTGGGATGAAATTGGTCCTATAATAATGTGATTGGATCAGCCCAATGTCAATTAAGAAATGAACCAATGGGCTGCTAATTAAAAAAATCCTACAGCAACATTTCTGACAAATACATTACACCTCCGCAAAAAAAAAAATGGGCTGATCAGATAAAAAAACATTATAAGATGTATCTGTGTCATAGTTCCAGTGAAGGACTAATCGAATTATACAACATTCAAAGACATTCTGTGTGCTTCAGTCTGTGTGTCAAAAGTTTGGAAAAGACATGATTATATAAGTGCTGGTGGGGTGTCCACAAACTTTTAGCCATCTAGTGTATGTCATACTGAAGGACTGAAATTATTGGGTAAATTTAGAGTGGCGGATGAATGGCTAGATGAGAGAAAGGTGTTCCATTTCGTGCCGGCCATGTATGTTAACCGTTTAATTGCGGAGTTGTATACCGTAACACTAATCTAATTCCTGATATTTCCTGGAATTTCCTGACTTTCTCTTCAACATTTAACTGACTGCTCTGGTCTGCATGTATGAGTAGTGCCTGTCTCTGAAAACAAACACTGCTGCGGCACTCATTATTACTATTGAGAATCCAATCTAGCCTATTTAGAGCTAAATTAAGAATAGCACCTGTAAGTGGACAGCCAGGCAGCAGAAGTCTGACTACCTCTAAAGAGACTGGGTCTTTTGGAAGAAGGTACTCCAGAATTTCGAACGTTGATAGAGGGGCAGAGTACTTCAGATTCTGTAGCAAACCTGGTGGGGGTGTAAAAACTGTATCCAGGTATAATGGCGTAATTTTCTGAGTGCCTTCTGCAAACTTTGTTGGAGGGGCAAATGACTTCTTTTCCGAAACATTTAAGTTAACAGTAACTCTCATAAGGAATGATGACTTAATTTTCTGAGTGCCTTTTTCTAAAGTCACCGTGAGAAATTCATTAAGAGTTGTTGATTGCATTTGTTGGTCACATGGAAAAATGTATGCACCAAGGCGCTGAGCTAAAATTTGAGAGAATATTAATTTTTCTGCGTTAAAGATGGGTCTGACTTGTGAAAGATTAGATGGCATAAAAGATTTACATATCCTGTTTGTCTCTAACATCTCGTTGTATGTTATCTTTAAGATTTCGGTCACTGGACAGACCAGGTCTGGACCAGGTCTTTGTTCTTGTGAAACAGCCAATGTCTTCATGGCCCGCAGTATTTCTGCCCCACTAATCTTCCCTGATATTCTGTTGGGGTTTCTCTTTCTTAATGCGTCAAAAAATATTTCAAATTTAACACATTGATTTCCTGTCTGTTGCTGCACTTTAAGTTCCAGGACAACTGGATCATGATCAGAAATTTCAGTATTTTCTACACTGATATCACACACACTTTTCATTATGTCATTGTGCATGAAAAACATGTCTAACCTGGAACAACTCTCTAGCTGACGGTATGTAAAACCATTCTCATCAAAGTGTTTGTATGACCAGGTGTCTCTCAGATTCAGAGATTTGATAAAGTCTTCTAAGATTTTCTTTAATGATGAATGTTTTAAATTTGAATTGCTACGATCAAAGCTGGGATTCAAAACTTCGTTGAAATCTCCTCCAACCACTAGCACGCCCTCAGCTGTTTCCATCAGATACTCTTTTAATATACCCAAGACGTTTTTGTCTGCTTTATGATTGTACACGTTAACAAGAGTGTACAGTTCCCCATACAGACGACAGAAGAGCACAATGTAACCCCCACTGCAGTCCTCATCATGGCAGATGTATTTGAAAGGTATGTTGGTTTTTATTAGTATTGCCACTCCTTTGCTTTGAGGGCTGTGTACAGTAAAGTACACTTCCCAGTCTTCACTTGTTGAATCTGTCAAATTTTTGTAACACTTTGGTCCAATATGTGTCTCTTGTAGAAAGACAATATCAGCATGGAGTTTATTAAGACTGCTCAACACATTTGAAATCTTATCGGCTGGGGTTTTTATACCGCAAATGTTCCAGGTGACAAACTTAAGAGTTTTTTGTGACATGTGTTTACTTTTTGAAATTCTGTAAAAAAAAAATTTAAAAAAAAGTACAGTTCCTTGAAAAAGTATTCATAACCCTTGAACATTTTCACATTTTGTCACCTTACAATCACAATTTTTTTAATAGATTTTATGTAATAGACCTCAACTCAAAGTAGCACATAATTGTGAAGTGAAATGAAAATAATACATGGTTTGCAAAATTTTAAGCAAATAAAATTCTGAAAAGTGTGGCATGTATTTGTATTCAGCCCCCTGCATCAATACTTTATAGAGCCATCTTTCGGTGCAATTACATCTGTCTTTTGGGGTATGTCTCTACCATCTAGAGACATTTTTGCCCATTCTTCTTTGCAAAATAGCTCAAGCTCATCCAGATTGGATGGGGAGCATCTGTGAACAGTAAATTTCAAGCCTTGCCTCAGATGCTCAATGAAATTTAGGTCTGGACTTTGACAGGGCCATTCTAACACATGAATATTCTTTAATCCAAACTATTCCATTGTAGCTCTGGCTGTATTTTTAGGGTCATTGTCCTGCTGGAAGGTGAATCCCCTTCCCAGTCTTTTTCAGCCTTTTTTTCCAGGATTGCCCAGTATTTAGCTCCATCCAACTTTGGTCTCATCTGACCAGAGCACCTTCTCCACAACTTTATCCCTGAACTTGGTCCTTGGTCTTCTTGATGCTGTTTGTTCACTAGTGTTCTCTAACAAACCACTGAGACTTTCACAGAACAGGTGTATTTATACTGAGACTAAATTACACACAGGTGGACTCTATTAACTAATTAGGTGACTTCTGAAGGGGGGGATCAGAATACAGGGGGGCTGAATACAAATGCATGCCACACTTTTTATATTTTTATTTGCTTAAAACCGTATATCATTTTCGTTCCACTACACAATTATGTGCAAATGTGTCACATAAAGTTTGTGGTTGTGAGGTGACAAAATGTGGACTTGTTTATGAAGGTACTAGGTATGTAGATACTATAAAGTATTGATGCAGATCCATTTTTAAAGGAGTTAGATTATCATGTTATCTCATAAAAATGTTCAAAAGTACATTTTATATACTTACTAACCTTAAATGTTATCTAATTTATAGTTAAATAGGTTTATAAGTGAGGTATAAATTTGGGAAGAAAAATGTAAATATAACTAAACATTTAATTTGATTTAATAAATATCTATCACAAATAACAAATATTATATAGAAATTCCATTGTTGAAAACTTACCTTGTGCTCGGCGGTCAGCTGGTGGAAATGAATGAAAAAATAAATATTACATGTTTAAAAAAAAAAATTGGTCCTGACTGTAGACTCACGAGAACATGTAGAATGTGTAATATATTGGTATCGGATCTTTTTATTATAAGCCTTACCTAGTAAATCCAGGCAGACAAAAGCCACATTTAAGTAGTTAAGTATAAACAAAATATGATTTAATAAAAATTATATTTTATTTAAACATTTTAACATTAACATTTACAAGTAAACTTTTGAATTTCTATTCTATTTATATGAAATGTGACTGTAAGGAAGTTGACGTGACCGTGACACCGAAAACTTCCCCTTATTACCATGGGGTGGGTGTGTGTTTTCCTATTTTCACATCTGTGATGTGGTCTGTTCTCTTCTGAACTAAATAAATGTTTTATGTACTTTAAATAAATTTTAAATAAAAAACTAATACTTGAAAAAAATCTTAACTAAAGTGGGGGCAATGCCACAGTGTGCAAGTGACAACCAGTGTTGCGACTTAACACTGTTAACCTCCACTGCAGTCCTCATAATGGCATATGTGCTTATTATTGCAACTCTTTCGATTTTTCAATTTCCTAAACGTTAGACATTTCTTACCTTGAAATATGTAGTGAGCTTTATTGGTATCGATGTTGTATCCTGTGAGAGTACTAGATCTACTGCAAGAAACCAAAGAAGTTGTCATGCTATTGTGAGTGTAACTACAAATTAATACCCTTATTTAGTTGCATTAAAAATCAAGCAAGCAATAAAACTCTAACGTAAAGAGTTGGTGGTCATTGATTAAAAGGCCAATTACTAAAACAAACCAGAATTTGTGTAATGCTTAAAATGGCAAAAAATGTTTATATTTGTATAAATTGCCTATAAATGTCCAGCTTACATACTATGTCTTCAGGAAAATCCCTTCCTGCATTATTTTGTTTCTAATGTTCTTTCAGTTATAATGTAGTTTCCATTTTTTAAAATAAACGTACCTTTTGCTCTCAGCTGTTGGCAGAAACGTGTTTCGGATAAAGAAGTAAATTTTGGCTTCACAATGTCTGGGCAAATGCATTTTACATAAATTTAACACCTGTCCCCACCCATGATTCTTCGAGTGACTAGTGGCACAGAAGACTGCAAAAAAAAATCTCTGTAGTTAGTTGGATTTTACATGGCGCTCATCATAACAAACTGTGATTGGTTGCCCTTTTGGCCAGTAAAAGCTGCCTTTTATCTTGAAAATGTGGCTTTACATGGGACGATAAGCATTAAAACTGTAAAAAAAAAAGGTTTTAAAAGTAAAACATTACATTTTAACCCAAGAACATAAAACAATAGACAACACTTTATATTTACATTATATTATGTAACTTTACTGGTTTGGCACAACTAATTAAGTCTTAGGCGTTTTAGTCTTTTATCTGCTAACCTCAATATACCTCAAAGTATTCTAATACCTCGGTGTCTAAGCATTAACATATGTTATTTTGGTGTCCTAAATGGGGCACAATTTTTAACTGTTTTATTTATAATTACTTAAAATCTAACTACAGTAAACTACAAACAAATACAAGTATATAATTAGATGTGTGGACAGTCATTTTAAACGGAAGTGGTGACTCTAATACATTTACGTTGATGCACTGCCACTTGCTGGTACAAAAATGTACTGTATGCCATCTTGAAGTGGATTATTTTACGAATATATTATCCGTTTATTTATTTGTTAATGGTAACAACGTTTTTTTGTTTTGTAAAGTTACTTAAGGTTGTTCTCTTATCAGCATTATCTTATTTTGATGTCTGAACAATTGTTAGTCATAGTGATTTTACCATCTGATATGAACTGTCATTTTGACATCTTATTTTATACAATATCAAGTGGCAGAATAACTATTACATTTTTCTGTAAAAAATGATTCATTAAAATACTTTGACACACTTTTTTTTTGTAATAAAAACATGCATAATAGTGCTTATAATTTAAGTTTAATATATTGTACATTCTACATTAAGTAGAAACACAAAGTCACAAATGCATCATATAATTTGATATGGTTATATATTTTTATGTACACAAGTTTCTGTCAGGTTCGCCGGGTGCGTTGCCTTGTCAGGCCACTGGTGGGCAACTTAGAGATTTTCTGTTTCCATGTTTAAGACCATGTGATCTGTGTTTATTTATGCTGTCTGTGTCTTGTCATGTGAGTCTCCACAGCCTGTAATTGGTTGATTGTTCCCTCATTGTGTTCAGGTGGTTCTTGTTTAGTTGATTGTTTACCCCAAAATTAGTTTGTGTTTCAGTTTGTCTTGTTCTTGCCTTCTGGGATGTCACAGAGAAATGCATTTGCATTCAAATTAGGCTGACTCCTGACAGTTTCCTTAAGTATATTTCTTAAATTCCTCAAATCTGTGTAAAGCTCTGCAGTCTCAAATACTTTTTATGCAGCAGCTTTATCTTTATTAGAAACTCAGGATTCTTTTATTGTCATTCCAACTACAGCGAAACTAGTGCAGTCCTTAAGGAAATGACTGTGAGATTTTATCCAGAAGAACATTTGGTAAACAGTGGCAGTTCCTGTACTTCCAAAACAAAGTCATTCAGTGGAGTTGAGGTCAGGGCTTTTATTTATTCTACACAGACTTTAGCTAAGCATGAATTTTATGCACTTTGTCTTGTGCATAGCGACAAATTCGAGGGAATATGAAAAAATCCCCACTGATGTGTCTGTCAGATGAGAGATTATAAAGGCTTAACTACATAATTGTTTTTTACTATATTGTTGTATTTTATCTTTAATAATGAGTCAGACTTGATTGAAGTCAGTATTTCTGCCCCTTTAATCTTTCCAGGATTTAATCTGAATTCTTTTAGCATTGATGCAAAAACAGGAATCTTATTTTGGCATTCTGACTTTGAAAGAAACAGAATTGTGATCCGAAATATTGTGACTGTATATCTGGATTTTATCCCTGTTTTATTTTCAATCCCTGGCATGAAAAACATGTCTAACCTGGAGTAACCCCTTATCCTGACAGACTATCTATCTGGTTTACATATAGGTAAATTACTTTTACCCTGCAAATGTTCCAGGTAAAGCGAAAGGTTGTATATATTGGGGACAGCATTGTGGACCTGTACAAAACATAAAATCTTATTTCATAGTTTGATTTAATCATAACCTGTCCAGAGAGATGTACCTGTCTCATGAATGCACCACATTAAACTAAGGGTATCGAAATACAGATTTAAAGAGGGTTTTCTTACCAAGAAAAAAGTACTAAGAAAACAATGGTTACTTCTTCTAAATTACAACCCAAACTAAATTAAACTATAAATGAAAAAATGTTAATGTAAGATCTTTTACAATGTCTGAGTCGTACCAGTGAAAAGAGGTAAAAGTACGTGAGGACAGACAGGTTGGATTTGGTAGAGAAACGTGTAAGAAGTGATATGTGACTGGAAGACCAATCATAACCATCTGATGTCATCAGTGCGCATTTCTTCACCTTCATGACCAAAAAAGGTATCGTGGTGTGTGTGTGTGCAGTAAATGTATTTTAGGTGTGCAAAAGTGAATTTATAGATTTTTTTTTTTTGGTTATAAAAAATAGGTCTTGTGATTTTTTAATTTCAAAAGATATATTTATAATTTAAATAAACATAAACCTTGTTTATAGAAAGAATATTGCTCTATTACGGTTCTAAAGGTTAACCATTTAGAGCATTTTACATTCAATTGTGCATTAACGATTGTTTACGATTCACTGTCTAAATTCATTAATACTTATTTTGGATCGTCAAATTCAATGTTAATCCAGGATTCGTCATTGTCAGTAAATTGTTGCAAAATCAATAAATTATTGGTCTCAGTCAATAATTATTTTTTCAACATTTACAGCATAAGCAGTTTAAAGAAAGAATTTCAGTTGTTTGTAGACAAAAATGGGGAAAGTTTAAAAAATGGATTGAGGCGGGTTTGGCCGGCACACACTGATGCCATCAGATGGTTAGGACTGGTTGATTGAAATGTTGATTCAGGATCAAACAAAGGATGTTAATCCAGAATTGCAACCTACTTGGCAAAATACATCTACCCACTAAAGAATATCTGTGAAAATCAAGGGGAAGTATAGAGTGTCAGTAATAGAGATTTCCTATAACAGCACATCCTATTGTAGATTTTAGTACTTAATTTATTTTATGTTAGAGAGTATTTAATAATATTTTAAAATAATAAAAGTAATACATGGTTCTTTTTTAATCAATATTACAAATGTTATTGTGTAGAATGTACCTTCATAGACTCAGCAGAAGTAAAGAAATTGATTGCATGACAGATAAGCTTTAAAAAAACTGAAAGCATTTCAATTGGTAAAGTCACATCACAGCTACCTGTAAACTACTTGTTAGGTAGTCTGGTTGAATATTTACAGCAAAAAACTCTTTGCTCTGCGTTACTTTAGATTAGGGATAAATTTACTTAATCTAAAATTATTTAATCGGTAATCAGAAATAATAGGTAATAAGAAAATATTAATCGGACGATAAATATAATTTTCCTGATAAATTAAAATAAATTTAATGCCTAAAGCAAGTTTTTTTCCACAATGAAACCTATGTGATTGATGTGAGTTACAATTACTGACTTAACGACAGCTTTTTTTTTGCATTTGGACATAGCAAAATCCTATTTCATTTAATTATTCAAAAGATTTTAGCAATCGTCTTGACTGCTGTTTTTACCTAAACAGGGGAAAAAAAAGTCACTAAATCAGGGGTCACCAAACTCAGTCCTGGAGGACCGGTGTCCTGTAGAGTTTAGCTCCAACCCTAATCAAACACATTTGATTATACAGGTCTTACTAGATGCATTAAACAACTAACAGGAACACTAGGGGCATCTTTATATGTCAAGAGATTAAATCAAAATAGCTGCTGACCCTGCTACAACTTACTCCCGTTTGTATCGGCAGCCCGGCAATAAACTGAAAAGTACAAGTTATAACTTTCAGGGCATAATCAAAGCTAGCACTGCATAAGACCTTGGCTTAGCCTCACCTTCTCTCTACTTCCCACCTACCCTATGGCCCAGGGAGGCTGACCAGTCTCACCTCGATCTGACCTTTGAGAGTTACCACTCTTTCTTCCTGAAAAACAGCAGACACTTCACTTTCCCTCATGACTTCCTATCCTGTCCCATACCCGCCTTCCCTCCCTGATTCTTCACAGTTCACTCCTACGGAAGGGTAGGGCTCCTGATGCCATCTCTTCCTGGAGTCCAGACTGTAATTGTTGTTTCCCACCCCTAGTCCCGTACCTTAAGCTGTAAGTGTCTCTACCTCTGCCACTGCTAGATCAACATCCTCTACTTCATCTATGTGGGGACCTACCAGGGGGTCTTCCTGTGGTTCTACAAGGCTGCTGGGCTGGTCAGTAGGTGGAACTTCCTTCTGTACACAAGACCTCAAAAAGAAGCTACAATTCATTGTACCTTACCCAGATCTGTAAATTGTAACTGGCGCAATATTGTACACCACACCAGCTTCCTCAGGTTAAAACAATTACCTTATATAACACTGACCTCCAAAAATCCTGAATCATGAGGCGACCCCCATCACTTCATGATCATGCAAATAAACCAAATGTTGAATATGGGTGGGTCGTTAACATGCTGATCATGTTGCTTCTTTCAATGTCTACTGCAACTCAAAGGCAACCTTCAGACGCCTACAATGTTTCAGGACCCAGCCATGCACACTACCTGCAACCACCCGCTTAAGCATCCTTACCCATCAAAAATGTTTATTGGTAAACCGAGGCTCTTGACCAAACATTAAGTAGTTTGGGGACTCCTGTCAGCTGATGAATAACAGTAGCGATCAAGCAAGATTGCTTAATCCCTCTTCTAGAATTGGCAGCATTCACAGTAAGTTAAAACAATGTTGATTAAATCGGTCACACTGCCCATTAACCAGCCCAGTAATAAGGAGTGATGCGGTCTTCTTTACCTGGCAAAGTTCACAAAGCTTTTGGAATAAGGGCAGATTTATTGTTTCCTGATCGAGTGACTGCACACTGAAACACTAAACTTAAAAAACTATTTCAAGACCAAAACCTGAGCTACATTTTCGGCTCGTTGTGGGCAACCGCTATAAAAAATTTACTAAACACATCTGTGATCACCCAATATATTTTTTCCCAACCAGAAAATGAAGGTTCAAGCATTGTAAATTCAACAGCAAGTACTTTATTTATTTGCTTATAAGCCAACAAATGGCCCATAAAATCCTGTGCTAGTGGCCACTTTCCTTAGCAAGTTGACAACAATCGCATTCCTAAAACCAATGATTAATATCAGTGGCAATATTTAGGCCAATAACACCGATGTCGAACCAACTTACTGGTGCGCTCCACTTGTTGATGCCTATGTTGTTGATGCAACTGTGTTAGGACCTTTTCCTTTAAAGCATCTGGTAATACTTGACTGGTAACACGCTTTCCCTTAATCCAGGTGAAAATTCTTCGATATAACACACTGTCTCTCACTTTCAGCCAATTCAACTGCTGGAGCAGAAATCAAAACTGTTGGATTAGCTAGCAGGACATTCTTCAGTACTGGACAGTTACAAACATTCCCAATAAACTGTAATAAAGTCATATTACACTCTGTGAGCCTCAAGACCACAGGTAGCAATGGTCTATTTTCCTATCCAGAAAGAAAGCTCCTAGGCCTCCAAAAACTAGCGTCCACTCCTAGAATAAAAATTATAGAAAAATCAGCATAAGCTAGTACTCAGAGCTTTTTTTGCTTAAAAATGCATCTGACACTGCTCTGTCCAACCATGTACCAAACTCTAGACCTTCTGCTTCCCTGACTAACCTTAAGCCACGGTAGCTACCAGCTTAAGCAGAAAGGCTGCGCAATTTTTTAGCTTATGCTGAGGGGCTGTCACTGTGAACTACCTCAATTTATGTTGGATCAGTTGCTACTCCTTTAGCAAAAATAATATGTCCCAAGTACTTCACATCTGGCCTGAAGAAAGACATTTCTCCAGCTTACCTACCTTCATATTCTCTCCAAAACTACTCAAACACAATTCCAATCTACTAAGTGCTGGGCAACAGAAGAAGAAGATACATCATCATTATCATCAAGATATAAAAACAAGGACTGCCACCATTGCCTCACCAAATATTCTCTACATTACCTTTGGAATGTATTGGGAAGCACAGTACAAAAGATATAGTTCCATTTAAATAATCCTAACAGTTGCAGTATGCCATTTTGGCTTATATGGTTCTAAAACAGGGACCTGTAAGCCCTTGGCTGGATCTAAAGTAAAAAACCAGTGAGCCCCAGATAGAGAGACTTTTCAGTTGTGGGGAGAGGAAAGGCATCCTTTCTAGTCTTGGTATTCAAGCGAGAGTAGACTACACAATGCGCAAAACTACCATCCTTTTTTTTTTAACAACACAATGGGTGAGGCAACAAACTATTTCTGCCCTCCAACAACTGAGGAATGGTTGGGTTTCTTTGTTGGTTTTTTACCACCTCATACTCAGAGGGATTCAAATGCTGAGTCAGTGAAACCCTCCCTCACTCTGAGATTTAAAACTATCGCAGCAACTGGCTTGTCCTCATGATGCCTGTCGTGCAAACTAACCACAAGGACCTCTATCAAATTACCGATAATATAGTAGGGGCCATAGCACATCTTTTGTGTACCAACATTTACCACTGGCACATAGGACCGTTCCTCATCACAGTCCTAAGCACATAGTTAGGGCGTTGGCACGGTCACATAAAACTGAGCCAGATGACCATGTACCTAAGAATCCCGAAGTGGACAAAAGATTGGCTGAGATAACTGATGCTGTTGCCCTGCAGTAACAGCGCCCAACCCTAACTGCTGAGGCGATTTAATCACCCCAAATGGTGGTGCCCCACATAATTGGATGCCATAAGCTAATGGGAACACTGACTTACTCTGTCTAACAAGGCCCACAAGTGCCTTAAGAGGAATTACAACAAGTTTTCACCTTCTTGTTGCTTCCTAGAAAAAAAAACAACTTCTATGCTACATAAGATTGAAAGCAAAGAGGAAAGTAGACAGAAATACAAGGATTTGCAGCACAGAGTGAAGAGGGAAATGGCTAAGGCCAAGCAGAAGCATATGATTAGTTGTACACTAGTTAGCACTAGAGAAGGAGGAAGAGGACTTGTACATGTTAGCAAGGCATTGGGATTAAGAGGTAAGGTGTGCAGCAGGTAAGGGTATTAAGGATGAGCTGAAAGGTGCTCACAAGTGAGGAGAGTGTACAGAGAAGATGGAAGGAGTCCTTTGAAGTGTTGAATGAATGAGGAAATGAGAGGGAAATGGGTAGAAGAGGGTAAACAATGTGGAGTCAGAAGTGCAACAAGATTAGTGCAAACGGAGTTAGGATGGCTTTAAAGAGGATTAAAAGAGAAAAGCAGTTGGACCTGATGAGAATACCGGTGGAGGTGTGGAAACGTCTAGGAGAAGCAGCAGTGAAATTTCTTACTAGATTGTTTAACGAGATTTTAGTGAGTGAGAAGATGCCTGAGGAATGGAGAGAAGTGTAATGGTGCCTATCTTTAAGAACCAAGGTGCTGTGCAAAATTGCACAACTACAAAGGATAAAGTTTATGAGTCATACAATGAAGGTATGGAAAAAGTAGTGGAAGCTAGGTTAAGGAGGGGGAAGTAGTTATTTGTGAGCAGCAGTATAGCTTTATTCCAGAAAGAGCAACTACAAGATGCAATCTTTTTCTCGCGATGCTGATGGAGAAGACAGAGTAGCACGAGTACATGTGGTTTTGAATGAAAGGGAGGAAGCGAACAGTAGGATTACAGGGTGAAGAGGTGAAGAAGGTACAGGAGTTAAGTACTTGGGGTTGACAGTCCAGAGCAATGAAGAGTGTGTAAAGGAGGTAAAGAAGCGAGTACAGGCAGGTTGGATATGGTGAAGAAACGTGTCAGAGTGTTGTGTGACAGGAGATATCAGCTAGAATCAAGGGGAAGTGTACAAGAAGTGGTTGAGACCAGCAATGATGTATGGTTTAGAGACAGTGGCACTGAGGAAGAGACAGGTGGCAGAGCTGGAGTAGCAGAGCTGACGATGTTAGGATTTTCTGTGGGAGTGGCGAGGTTGGACAAGATTAGGAAACGAGTTCATCAGGGGAAGGCCTCATGTTAGAGGTATTTGGTGGGAAAAAGTCAGGGAAGAAGGTTAAGGTGGTTTGGACATGTACAGAGGAGGGATAGCAATATTAGTAGGAGGATGTTAGAATGAAGCTACCTGGCAGAAAGAAGAAGACCAAAGAGGAGGTAATTGGATGGCGTAAACGAGGACATGAAGTTATGGGTGTGAGTGAAGAGGATGCAGAGAATAGGGTCGCTGTGGCAACCTCTAAAAGGGAAACAGCCGAAAAGGGAAGAAGAAAAAGTGCCGCATTGTCACTTTTCGCCAACTCCTGCAAATGACGTGTCGTCCCTTCCTCATGTTCCTTGAAGATTTGTATGCGATCTGTCGTTCCTCTGTCGCCTCGGTGCCACACTTTAGAGTTCCATCATATCATGTTATCAATTAACATTACAAATAGAAAATCAAGTATGACATTTGTGATTCGATTCAGAATCGTCATGTTATATATCGCAATGCATCAAGAATATATTTTTCCTACCCTTATAATGTAACACAAAATGCTTGACATATTTGAACAGTGTAATTTACAAAAATAGTTGTGAGAGTGTAAAGAGGAAGTAAGAATCGGAAATAAGTTGTAAATCGCTTACTGAATTTATCTTTCTAGGTTTATTTATTTATTTATATTTCATTTACATATTGTATTTTGGTTATTTCAAAACTAAGAATCTGCCTTATCTGTCATTGGAGCATAGCTACATCTGTAAGGGCAGATTCCCCTTACTTTTAGATCAGTGACAAATCTAATTCCGATTCACTGTAGAATAAGACACAAAAAAAAAGTAATCTTCACCTTATTGGTAATAGATCAAAAAAATAAAGAATTAATATAAATTGTGGACAATATTAATTGTTTGCAAGTTATAATTACTAGGGTTTAAGGTTTTAATTAAGTTTTCTTTAATTTCATTTTTATTTATCTTTTGATTATATTTACTTCCTTATAAAAAAAATACACACAGTTTACTAAGTGTTACTCTCTATGAGCTTAAGTCTTTGGTCACTCTAATGAATACTATTCAGTTTTTACATGTTTAAATTTTATAAAAATTGTAAACATAAAAAGGTAATGTTAACAAATAGGATTCTATATAACTGTACCAACATTCTATCAACGTGTTATTAACGACTATCAAAATAGTAACTAAAAAATGGCCGGACAAATAGCTTTGTGTATGAAATCAAGTTCTATTTACAACTGAATTTGTATAGAGAATATATTTTTTTTTGTCAGGTCCGGTGATTGTCGTTGTCCTGTGACTGTCCCATGATCTTGGCTAGTGTTAATTCCGCTGGATTGGTTGGTTCCCTCATGCTCTCCATTAGTTTCAGTGTTTTGTATTGGTTTATGTTCTTCTGATTAGTTGTGTATATAACCCCCTGTGTTTTAGGCTGTCCTTGTCTTTAACGTTGGACGTTATTTTAATATGCTTTATTTTAACTATGGCCTTTAATTAAGTCTTTATTTAGTGTTTTTATGTTTTTAAATACATTTGCTAAATTGTAGCATGTTGTCAAATATTTAGAGTTTGCAGTTTCATACTTTAGAGAAAGAGCAGACAAAGTAAATACACTTTTAATCATACAATGAATGGATGCACATGAAACATTTATGAAGCTAACATCTTATAGAATTACGTTAGATGATGAAAAAATATTTACAAATTTACACAATTAAGTTTTACAGCATAAATACTGGTATGTAGATATATAAAGTTGTAGCGCTGTTACAATGATTTAAATGTTATACTCAAGTTCTATATTTACACACTGAAAAGCAATGAAACCTAGAAAATTGTGTCTTAGGCATGCCTGTAAAATAAACAGAAAAATCCCTTTATTAAATGTGTTAGTACCGTGTCAAAAATAAGTATTTTAGGTATAACGGCAACTAAGACCACATGTTCATACACAACTGGTCGCAAACTACTGATTTACTGAAAAATCTAGGTGAAAAAAAATAAGTGCTGCTAATGCAAAACAGATTAGCTTTTTGAGCAGCAAATGTCAATAACTCATTTAGTGATGCTAAAACGAATCTATAAAAAAAACTAGATAGCTCTTTCACAAGATGATTTAATACAACTATAATATTTAACACCCTCAGCTTGGTTGCATTTGGCTAAAACCATACATTAAATTTGGCATTTAGCAGTCACCCTCATC
>VCAZ01000166.1:811359-885212 GCA_005784505.1 Bagarius yarrelli
AAAACCTAAAGAATGAAACTCTGCTACAATTAAAGTAGTGAATGTGTACCGCTTGTGTAACGTGTAAATTTGCTGTCCATCAAAAACTCAACACAGCCATAAGTCTAAACCCCTGCAACAAAGTGACGACAACCCCTCAGTAGGAGATGTCTCAAATTGGGGTCCAATGTCAAAGTTTTGTATGGGCCGCCATTATTTTTTCCCATCACTGCCTAACCCTCTGGACATGGAGTTCCCAGAGCTTCACCTGGTTTGACACCTGGGTACACTCCTCCTCACGGAGCTGGTGGAGTGTGGAGAACCTTTTCTTTTCCTCACTTTCCATTTGAGGATGCCCCACGAATCTCCATAGGGTTTATGTCTGAGACAGGCGTGGCCATTCTACCACCTTTGCCCTCAGCTCTGTAGCAAGGCAGTGGTCGTCTTCAAGGTGTGTTTTAGGGGTCGTAATGTTACACAATTAAGTTTTTACAGCCATAAATACTGTGTATTGTAGATATAATAAAGTAATGTATGCTGTTACAAATGTATATTTAAATGTTTATACTCAAGTTTACTATATTTACACACTGAAAAGCAATGAAACATTAGAAAATTGTGTCTTAAGGGCATGCATGGAAAATAAATACAGAAAAAATTCCCCTTAAATTAAATGTGTTAGTACCGTGGTCAAAATATAAGTATTTTATAGGTATAAAGGCAAATAACTGACCACATGTTCATCACAACTGAGTCTGCATAACTTACTGATTTACTGAAAAATCTAGGTGAAAAAAAATAAAGTGCTGCTAATGCAGACAAACAGAATTTATCTTTTTGATCAGCAAATGTTCAATAACTCATTTTTAAGTGAATGCTAAAGCACGACATCTATAAAAAAAAAACTAGATAGCTAATTTCACAAGATTATTTACATGACTAACTATGAATAATTTTAACAACCCTACCAGCTTTGGGTTGCATTTGGCTAAAACCATAACATTTAAATTTATGGCATTTAGCAGTCACCCTCATCCAGAACATCTTACATTTATCTCTTATATACAGCTGAGCAGTTGGGGGTTAAGGGCCTTGCTTAGGGGCCCAGCAGTGGCAACTTGGTGGTGCTGGGAATTAAAGCCACAGTTTTCCAATTAACAGTCCAACACCTTAACCACTGCACTATGCAAAAAAACAGTGACAGCATTTCAACTTTACGGCTGCAGGCTCTATGGTATAATCCTTAGCTTAGGTTACTGTCTGTGTGAAGTTTCTCATGTGCATGTTATCCTTGTATCGAGAAGTTTGCTTTATTTAGGTAGGCAGAACAGTTATTAAAGAGTTTGGTGCTAGGAGAATCTATACAAAGGTGCTGGAGCTTTTAAAACCAAACAAGTACATCAGTAGCGGGATGCTAACAATTAATGAGCGGAGTAACAAAGTCTGCGAACAAACATGAAAAGGCAAGAGCAGACTGTGGGTGAATAAAGGGCTTGTGCATAAATAAGGTGGGTGATTGTGATGAAACTAATGAGGTGCAGGTGTATCTGATGTGCTTCTAATTGACAATATGACACTAATTATAAATTATATGTTTATAATGAATAATGCATTAAGGTGCAATAATGCATTCTGGTAATTTTTGAGATGTTAAATGGATTTTTAAGGGTTTTGGAGCAGTGGAAACACCCCACAGAACAGAGTGGTAGGGTGAACAGAGCTAATTAGCATTAGCTGTGAACAGAGCTGTTTTTGACAAGGTAAGATGAGTGCTTTTTTACACTGCTAATGAGATTTTTTAATCAAAGTATATTTTTATTTAGACTCATTGAAGCAACTCAAACTTGTGGAAAAATAAGCATCCTGAAAACAAAGATAACTTGGTCACACTTTCTTATTGTGTTAATCATCTCAATCGATTATGTGACATTCTGTAAGCCTAATACCTGAATCGTCCTGGAATTTCTCTAGAATCCTAACAAATTTCTCTTTTTTGCTCGGGGACGCATAGATGCGCAGGGCCTGTCTGTAAATAGAAACCTCAGTTTTTGCAGTCGGCCTCACTTCTGAAAATGAGCTCTTCTAGCTGTGTCAAGCCAGATTAAGGATAGTTCTGGTGAGAGGACAAGTAGGCTTCAAATGTCTGAGTTCCTTAGAAAAGTTTTGGACTTTAGGAAGAAGGAACGTCAGAATGCTGAAGTCTTTTGGAGGAACAGATGGTATCTCTTTTAGTTTCCTGAGGGTTTGTTCCAGGAAGGACCACTTGATTTCCTGTGATTCTGTCTCAAAGGTCATAATGAAAAGAAGATCAAAGTTAGCTTTTTTCTCTCTCTTTGAAGCAGGAGGAATGAGTGCACTAAGACGCTTGGCAAAAATTTCTGAAAAGATCAAATAATCTACATTTATAATGCGTTCTGATGTATAAAATTCAGGCACCTGCTTATTCTTAACCATAAGGTTATACTTTTATCTTTAAAGCCTCAGTTAATGGGCAGCACCAAATGTTTTGTGGTACTCCATATCCTGTCCTTGTGGGAAGTCAAAGTCTTGATGGCACTCAGTATCTCTGCCCCCAACTTATCTTGCCTGGTCTCCTGTCAGCTTCATAATCACCTTGCGTTTCTTTTTAAAAATAAGGCCACCTTTGGCGTTTCCTCTTGATTTCCTATTTGAAAATTGATTTCAAGAACAAGGGGCTTATGATCTGATATCTTAGGGTTAGGGTCTTCTACTCTGCTTGTACATACCCGACCAATTGAGTCATTGTATATGAAAAACATGTCCAACCGGGCATGACTCGCATTCTGACACCAGGTAAAGCCTCCGTCAGCAAAGTGTAAATTTGACCAGGTGTCTCTGAGATTTAAAGATGTAGTAAAGTCTTCTAAAATAGGTCTTAGGAAGGACTGCTTTGTAACAACAGCTGAAGATAACCGATCAAAGCTGGGATCCAGAACTGTGTTAAAAATCACCTGCCACCACTAGCATACCCTCAGCTGTTTCCCTTAGATACTCTTTTTAATATACCCAAGATTTTTCTGTCTGCTTTATGATTGTACACATTAACAAGAGTGTACAGTTCCCCATACAGACGACAAAAGAGCACAATGTAACCACCACTGCAGTCCTCATCATGGCAGATGTACTCAAATGGACATCGTTTTTTATCAGTATTGCACACTCCTTTGCTGTAAGAGCTGTGTACAGTAAAGTAGACTGTCCAGTCTTTGACATCAGTAAAGATTTGGAAACATTTTGGCCCAATATGTGTCTCTTGTATAAAGAACAATATCAGCCTGTAGGGAAATAAGGCTGTTCAACAATTCGAAAACTTTTGGCAGGGGGTTTTTATGCCACGTGTGTTCCAGGTGACAAACCGTATTGTTGTTCCTACTGATGATGCCATGGTTTATGACTGAACTTCTGTAAATAAAACACACAATATTTAAAGTCACATGATCTGAATTAAATGTTTAAATTAAGAACACAACATTGGTATAAGTTTACATGTAGCCTCTCTATTCCTGTTCGACAGTAAACAGTACGGCATCATCTTCCAATGCGGTCCTAAACACGCAAGATATTTAGTGATCTTACTTTTGCCTGTTTATCAGATTAGATTTGGTAACAGAAGCTTCCATATGTGTGTGTGTGTGTATATATATGTGATGAGAAAAAAATAGCTATTACAAAAACACAGGAGAGAAAGAGACATTTTTAAAGTGATGGAGACCAAACTATAAGCTAAATCTCAGATAGTAGGATCGGAGTTACAGACATCGGACCAACACCGACGTTTCATTATCATGTATTAAATTTGCCTGCAGCCTGATCATTATTAAAACATATGAATAAAAGTAATACTAATAATAAAATAATAGCTATTTTTTTCTCATCACATTACATTAGTAAAGAGTTATGCAATTCAGATTAAAAGAACATTAATTTATTGTTTTAAATATCCATCACAAAAGGACAGTTGCTGATGCTATCTCGCACAGAATTCTTGTGTACATAGTGTTAATATTCTATATACAATTACATTATCACATTACTTTATATTATATCACAAATTCATATCGGTGTTTTTACAGAATATTTTTAAGAGGCAAATCTGCATAGGTTTCATGTCCTTCTATTGATCAAAGAAAAATATCTTTATTAGATTAGATTAGATTAGATTCAACTTTATTGTCATTGTGCAAGGTAACAGAGCCAATGAAATGCAGTTAGCATTTAACCAGAAGTGCATAAGTGGCTTATTTAACAATAAATAGCAATGTAATAAATAGGGTATGAGGTTGATAATTACAGAGGTGGGTAAATAATGTACAGAGGGTATATAGATTTATACCGTTTGTGATGACATTCTTAGCTTAAGGACCTGAAAAGGCAGCTTGACAGTCCACAGATAGAGAATGCAAAGAAATGGCTGGTTTTGTAATTGATTTTTATTTATAGCTTGATATTCAGTGTTAAATCAGGCACCTATTAAATTGAAAAAAAATTTTGATTTAGAATTTTTATAATTTAACATAATGCCTATGTTAAGAAAATACCCCTACTGACATTTTATATTTACTCAGACATACTATTATCACATATCTAAAATAATTGATTATATTACAGTGCCTCAAAAAAGTCTTCATACCCATTTTTTACATTTTGTCACCTTAACTAATATACGGTTTTTAAAATTTTAAGCAAATAAAAATCTGAAAAGTGTGGTGTGCATTTGTATTAAGCTTCTTGTACTCTCATACCCCTAAATAAATTCCTGTGCAGTCAATTGCCTTCAAAAGTCACCTAATTAGTTAATAGAGTCCACCTGTGTGTAGTTTAGTCTCAGTATTAAGAAACCTGATCTGGGTAGGCCATTGTTAGAGAGCACTACTGAACAAACAGCATCATGAAGACCAAGGAACTCACCAGACAGGTCAGGGATAAAAATGTAGAGAAGTTTAAAACAGGGTTGGGTTATAAAAAAAATTAGTATGCCACAACTGCAAACCTACCAAGACAAGGGCATCCACCTAAACTGACAGACTGAGCAAAGACGGCACTGGTCAGAGAAGCAGTCAAGAGGCCCATGGTCACTTGGGAGGGGATGCAGAAATCCACAGCTCAGGTGGGAGAGTCAAAACGCTATGTGTGGCAAAAAAGTAACACTGCTCATTACCCTAAACACACCATTCCCACTGTGAAACATAGTGGTGGCAGCATCACGCTGTGGGGATGCCTCACTTCAGCAGGGACAGGAAGGCTGGTCAAAGTTAATGGGAAGATGGACGATGCTAAATACCGGGAAATCCTGGAGGACAACCCATTGGAGTCTGCAAATGACTTGAGACTGGGAAGGAGATTCACCTTCCAGCAAGACAATAACCCTAAACATACAGCCAGAGCTACAATGGAATGATTTGGATCAAAGAAAGGGTAAGGGGCCCTACGGAGATTACCTCCTGCCATCTGGGTGGTAAATATGTAAAAATACACCTATGGACTGCCAATGAGGAGGGCTCTGCACCAGGGTGAGACGACCATAACTGGGGACATAATACGACAAGGCGTCTCTAAAGAGCAACACTGTCCCACTATGGGGGTAAAACAGTGGAAATACACACCTGGGGCTGCACAAGGGAGCCTCTACATGTGGCGCACAACCTAGCAGGGTTCCAATGAGGGAATCACCTAGCCACGGCCTTCCCTAGCTGGTCCCTCCACTGAACTAGCTAGGGGGTAGTGTGCGAAAGTTATAGAAAGGGGTCTGGGGTTCAGGCAACAGAACCCGTGTTGAACTGAACCCACCAGGAAAAGAAGTGCCAGTGGCAAGCTCCACACCCTACCTGTCTGCTGAGTCCAGGGCAACCATCTAAGAATGCTGTTTCTGTGTGGCCTCCGCCCAAAAACACAAAAAATAGCGATCATGCCGGTTATTGAAGGCGATTAGCCGACCGCACCCAGAAACCATGAGTACAACCAGGCAGACAACTTGAGATAAATATGCCAAAGAAGGCAGCAACACTAGTGTTTGCTTTAAGCACACTATTAGTGTAGAATGTGTATTGTGTAAAACAAGTCAGACAACTTTGAAGCTAAATTTGATTTGAAGAATATAGCAACACTAGTGTTTGATTTGGGTGTTGTGAGAGTCCAAACTGCTTTGGTGAATTTTACCAGATGACAGGGGGATGAAAAAATGAATGTTATGGGTGTGTTAAGTCATCCACAATACGGCTGGCCCTCACTTAACAGCCCACAGCGTGTGGTCTCACTTAACCCCTAGCTCTGTTTTACAAAATAGCCTAATGAAATGCAACTTCAAAAAAAAATGTTACGTTTTTTTTTGTTTTTTTTTATCAGTATTGCAACCACCTTGCTTTTAAAGCTGTGTACTGTAAGGAATATCTTCCAGGTTGTCTGGACTTTGTGATGAAGAGTTTATAACACTCCAACTGGGTCACTTGTATAAAGACAAGGTCAGCATTAAGTTCACTGGGTTCAGGCAACATGAGAGCTTTTAGACATATTTTAGATACCATTTGTATTCCAGATGTCATTATTAATAATAACTTATTAAATCTTAAAAAAAAAAAAAATATATATATATATATCTATATATATATATATATATATATATATATATATATAATATATATATATATATATATATATTTTATAATAATTCTCTCTTTTTTATGTTGTATTTCTTTAAAAGAAAAGAAAACTTAATTTCTGCTTTCAAAAAACAACTTAACTAACAAAAAACAATTTGTTTAGAATTTGCATAGGTTATTGACTTTGAAGTTAAAGAAAACAAAAGTAAAACTTCCTAATAATGTAACTCTACTGTAACTCTTGTTAATGTACAGTGCAATGTATAATGTCATAGCAATCTTACCTTGCAGAAATGTTGAGCTTCTGGTTTTATTGGTATCTATGTTGTAACCTGTAAGATTACTAGATCTACTGAAAGAAAACAAGAAAAGTCATGCTATTGTGATTGTAACCATAAATTAATACACTTCTTTAGTTACATTACAAATTAAGCAAGCCATAAAACTCTAACAAAAAGCTGTAGAGTTGATGCTTATTTATCAAAAGACCAATTACTAAAACAAACCAAACATTTTTTTATGCTTAAAAATGGCAACAAAAAAAATCCATTTATATTTATATAAATTTCCCTTTCAAATGTCCACCTTACATACTATGTCTTCAGGAAAATCCATTCATGCATTATTTTGTTTCTATTCTTTCTTCATATTTAATTATCAAGAAAATTATAATGTAGTTTCCATTTTTTAATAAACTTACCTTGTGCTTAGCTGTTGGCAGAAATGATGTGTTTCAGATAAAGAAGCTTGACTTTAAAATATTTAGGCAATTGCATTTTACACAGATGTAAAACCTGTCATACCCATGATTCTTTGACTGAGTGACTAGAGGCACAGAAGACAGTATATATACTTTCAGTTTAAAAAAAGGACTTAGTTTGTTTTGATGAGTGACACGTAAAATCCAACTGTGATTGGTTGCTTTTCATGTTAGTCATATGACCGCTTGTTCCATAAAAGCTATGTATTCTGAAAGTGCGGCTTTACCTGGAAAGATAGGCATTAAAACTAATACAGGGAGTGCAGAATTATTAGGCAAGTTGTATTTTAGAGGATTAATTTTATTATTGAACAACCACCATGTTCTCAATGAACCCAAAAAACTCATTAATATCAAAGCTTAATATTTTTGGAAGTAGTTTTTAGTTTGTTTTTAGTTTTAGCTATTTTAGGAGGATATCTGTGTGTGCAGGTGACTATTACTGTCCATAATTATTAGGCAACTTAAGAAAAAACAAATATATACCCATTTCAATTTTTTATTTTCACCAGTGAAACCAATATGACATCTCAACATTCACAAATATACATTTCTGACATTCAAAAACAAAACAAAAACAAATCAGTGACCAATATAGCCACCTTTCCTTGCAAGGACACTCAAAAGCCTGCCATCCATGGATTCTGTCAGTGTTTTGATCTGTTCACCATCAACATTGTGTGCAGCAGCAACCACAGCCTCCCAGATACTGTTCAGAGAGGTGTACTGTTTTCCCTCCTTGTAAATCTCACATTTCATGATGGACCACAGGTTCTCTATGGGGTTCAGATCAGGTGAACAAGGAGGCCAAGTCATTACTTTTTCTTCTTTTAGACCCTTTCTTGCCAGCCACGCTGTGGAGTACTTGGACGCGTGTGATGGAGCATTGTCCTGCATGAAAATCATGTTTTTCTTGAAGGATGCAGACTTCTTCCTGTACCACTGCTTGAAGAAGGTGTCTTCCAGAAACTGGCAGTAGGACTGGGAGTTGAGCTTGACTCCATCCTCAACCCGAAAAGGCCCCACAAGCTCATCTTTGATGATACCAGCCCAAACCAGTACTCCACCTCCACCTTGCTGGCATCTGAGACGGACTGGAGCTCTCTGCCCTTTACCGATCCAGCCACGGGCCCATCCATCTGGCCCATCAAGACTCACTCTCATTTCATCAGTCCATAAAACCTTAGAAAAATCAGTCTTGAGATATTTGTTGGCCCAGTCTTGACGTTTCAGCTTGTGTGTCTTGTTCAGTGGTGGTCGTTTTTTTTCAGTCAGCCTTTCTTACCTTGGCCATGTCTCTGAGTATTGCACACCCTTGTGCTTTTGGGCACTCCAGTGATGTTGCAGCTCTGAAATATGGCAAAACTGGTGGCAAATGGCATCTTGGCAGCTGCACGCTTGACTTTTCTCAGTTCACGGGCAGTTATTTTGCGCCTTGGTTTTTCCACACGCTTCTTGCGACCCTGTTGACTATTTTGAATGAAACGCTTGATTGTTCGATGATCACGCTTCAGAAGCTTGGCAATTTTAAGAGTGCTGCATCCCTCTGCAAGATATCTCACTATTTTTGACTTTTCGGAGCCTGTCAAGTCCTTCTTTTGACCCATTTTGCCAAAGGAAAGGAAGTTGCCTAATAATTATGCACACCTGATATAGGGTGTTGATGTCATTAGACCACACCCCTTCTCATTACTGAGATGCACATCACCTAATATGCTTAATTGGTAGTAGGCTTTCGAGCCTATACAGCTTGGAGTAAGACAACATGCATAAAGAGGATGATGTGGTCAAAATACTCATTTGCCTAATAATTCTGCACTCCCTGTAAATTATGTAAGTTTATATATAAGGTAAAACATTACATTTCAACCCAAGAACATAAAACAGTTGACAATACATTGTTAACATAAGTCTTGAATTAAGGCATTTATTAGTAAGTCTTTTATCTGCTGACCACAATTTACCTCAAAGTATTCTATTACCCCATCCTCGATGTCTAGGCATTAATATATGTTATTTCTTTGTCTTTGAGAGGGCAAGAAGAAGTGAACTACAGTAACCTACAAACATATACAAGTTTTTATTTAGACAGTCATTTTAAACGGAAGTGGTGACTCTAATACATTTACATTGATGCACTGCCACTTGCTGGTACAAAAACTTACTGTATGTTTGAAAGTGATGTCATGGCATGATGAGAATTTAATGCTACCTTGAAGTGAAATATAATATACAAATAGTATCCCTTTATCCATTCGTCAATAATAACAATTAATTATTTGATTAATTTTGATTAATCTATACTTAAAAATAATATTGTAAAAAAAAATTAAATAAAGTTACGAGATTATTCCCTTACCAGCATCTTCTTATTAAAGTCTGAGCAATTGTTACCCATAGTGATTTTAACATCTGATATCAGTTTATTTTACACAGTATCAAGAATAGTATTATTTTTTCTGTATAAATTATTCATTAACATACTTTTGACATTTTCAATTATGCTACAGGTCTAACTTTCCTATCAAGAAAGAACAGCCCCCAGGCTTTGTCCCCTAAAAAAAGTTCTAAAAAAATTTGCATAAGCCAATACTGGTGCTGTGGTGAGCTTTTTTTTAATGCCTCAAACGCATCCTGACACTGCTGTGTCCAACCATGTGTCAAATGTGTCCATGTGTTCCACTTGCCTAACTTACCCAGAGCCCCTTTAACTACCAGATTATGCAGAGAGGCTGCCAATTTTGCAAATCCCTCCACAAAACATTGATAATAACTCCAAAAGCTTCAACACTGTTGTCAGGCAACATCACTATGCAACTGCTTCAATTTAAGCTGGATCAGTTGCTACTTCTTTAGCAGAAATATGTCCCAAGTACTTCACCTCTGGCCTGAAATAAGCACATTTCTCTAGCTTTACCTTAAGTCCCTCCCTCTCCAAACAACTCAACACAATCTTTAATCTTATTAGATACTGGGCATCAGAAAAAGAAAATACAACATCATCATCAAGATACAATAACAAGGCGTGGCACCAGTGGTCGCCAATTATTTACTCCATTAAACCTATGCAATGTACTGGGAGCGTTGCACAGTCCAAAAGTCATACACTTCCATTAAAATAAATCAAACGGTGTGCAGGATGCCCTCTTTGGCTTATCTGGTTAAAAAACCAACAAGCCCCAGATAGAAGTTCTAAAGACTTTTAATTGGGGAAGCTACACACATGCGCAAACTACCCTCCTTCTTTTAACCAACACAATTGGTAAGGCATACAAACTACAGATTTCGCTAAATATTCCCACCTGCAACAACTGAGTAATGAGTTTTTACCACCTCATCTTCAGAGGGCGGGATTTGCCAATATCGTTGGTGTACAGGAGCATTATTTACTGGCTGTATATCAGGCAAGATCAGATAGGTACAACCTAGATCACTCCCATGACCTAAAAACACTGTCTGATTCTTCTGCAATAAAGCTCTGATCTGGATTTGCTCTGCACTTGACAGAACCTATAAATTCATGGATTCAAACTGCTGAGTCAGTGAAACCTCCTTCACTCTGAGACTGAACCATCACAAGCACCAGCTTATCCTCAACTATGCCTGTCAGCAAACTAACCACATAAGCCTTCCTTAAATTACCCACCACAGTGGTAGGGAGCAATACAACTTTTTTTTGTACCAACATTTACCACTGGCACATAGACCATTCCTCAATAATGCCAAAAGTCCTGCTGGAGGGCCAGATTCAAGGGGCTAAAACAATAGAGTCACCAAATTGAACAGAACAAATAGCTGCTACAAACGTAATCGTGCCATCTAAAATGCGACACACTCCACAGCCTTAGATGTAATCTAATCTAATATTAGGGAAAATTTATGTAACCATGTTTAAGAAATAGCTTTAGACTTAGAATGTGATAAGGATTTTACACTCTAAGTACTATAATTTGGTGTATTAATCAATATTATAGAAGCAATTATATAGATATGTTTATTGAGAACTTACATTTCACACTCAGCAGAATTAAAGAGGTGAATTAGATGAAGAATCAATTAAGTCATAGGATTTACAGAAACTATCAAAAAAAGATAGGTATTTTACCCTGGAAAAAGGCATCACATGTTTGCTTAATAGTTGGTCTAAAATATACACATCATGAAATTGCAGTTTTATGGCAAGAAAAATAGTTTAAGCTACTTTAGCATTGCTTTTTATCTAAGCTGTTTTTTTTCACAGTTTTTTGGGTGCTTACACTTTGTTTTGTGCAAACTAGTATTGAGCTGTTTAATGATGAGAGCCAAAGTACTTTTGGATAGGAACATCTGTTAAACGATGAAAATTTAAATGCATCCATAGAAGAGAAAGAGAAAAACACAGACAAAGTCAGCCTAACGTCCTGAGCTCAGCCTAAATACATTTGCAAAGATATGAATAAGAAATGACCTTAGCTGACTTCTGCATGGTCAAATTTTACCTATGTAAAAGAGAAAGTTTGGATTCCCTGTAGAATTTCTTAAGGAATTTGCAGATTTTCTGTCAAACCTGGTTGTCTCTGTTGATAAAGCATTAATTGCTGGAGACTTTAATATTCATTTTAAAGATACAGACGACCTGCTGAGAACAGCATTTATATCCGTATTCGATTCAGTGGGAGTTAATCGATGTGTAATAGGACCCACTCATAAAGCAGGTCACACATTAGATTTAATATTATCTTTCGGAAAAATGGTTAACTCTTCAATGAGCAGTGGGTATGTTCCAAAATCGTTTTAATAGTTAAAAAGCAGTTATTAAACCTCTAATTACGAAACCTGACCTCGCCCCTAGTGAGCTGTTGAACTACAGGCCAATATCAAACCTTCCCTTTATCTCCAAAATCCTAAAGAAGGTAGTAGCACAGTAGTTATGTTCTTATTTACACAGGAATAACATACACAAACTGTATCAATCAGAATTTAGACCTCATCACAGCACAGAGACAGCACTTGTCAAAGTAGTAAATGACCTCTTTCTGGCATTCAATCAGGGTTGTGTCTCGTTGCTTATATTACTCGACCTCAGTGCGGCCTTCGACACCATTAATCATAATATTTTTCTTCACAGATTATAAAAGTTAGTAGGAATTAAAGGAACGGCTCTTGCGTAGCTCAGGTCCTATTTAACCGATCGCTATCGGTTTGTAGATTTAAATGGTAATTATTCTGTGTGCTCTCATGTAAAGTATGGTGTTCCACAGGGCTGGGTTTTAGGCCCACTTCTTTTTCTCCCTTTACATGCTTCCTAAAGCAAGCAAGTAAGCATGATATTAGTTTTCACTGTTACGCTGACGACACACAGTTGTACGTCTCAGCAAGGCCAGATGCGAAAGGCCAGTTTAATAAAGTTGGGCAATGTGTGAAGGAAATAAGAGACTGGATAAGACAGATGCTCTGGTTTTAGGGCCAACTAAAAGTAAGCTTCCTGATCACACTTTAACCCTAGACAGTCTTTCTGTTTCATCAAGTGCAACAGTAAAAGATCTGGGCGTGATTATAGACTCCACTCTCTCTCATTTAAAGCCCATGTAGAGAATATTACCAGGATAGCATTCTTTCATCTTAGAAATATCGCTTAATTTTGAAATATATTGTCACAAAACTATGCACAAAAATTTGTTTATGCTTTTATCACATCCAGGCTGGATTATTGTAACGCTTTACTGTCTGGATGTTCAACTAGGTGCATAAATAAACTTCAGTTAGTTCAGAACGCAGCAGCGAGAGTCCTCACTAAAACTAGAAGATATGAACACATAATCCCTGTCTTATCCACACTGCATTGACTCGCAGTGAAATACTGCATTGATTTCAAAATACTACTCTTGACCTATAAAGCACTATATGCGCCACAGTGCCTTTTTGAACTGCTAGTGTCTTACGTTCTTCCACGCCTACGAGCATTATGAAAACTACAGCAGGGGGCTCTGTCTTCCTACAGAGCCACAAAGTTATGGAATAGCCTTCCTACGAATGTTTGAAAATCAGACACAGTCTCAGTGTTTAAGTCTAGGCTAAAAACTTATTTATTTAGTCAAGCATTTAGTATAGATTCACCTTAGACAAAGGAGCAGATCTGGGGGACTCATGGATGTTGAGTATTATGGTGATCTGGTATGTTTAGATGTTGTCTTCCCCACTTTTATTGATCACTGTATTGATGATGAGTGGCTGGTTGCTTAACATATCAGGGAGCCCTTATGTCTTTTTCCCTCTAGTTCTCCTTTTAGTTAGACTGTCCTAGTTAGTCTTGCCAGAGTCCATGCTTGCACTCTACATTAAATACACAATCAGTCCATACACTGTGATTACGATGTTGCTTAACAGTTTTCCTTCCCTCTCTCTCTCTCTCCTTGTCACTCTCACTGTCGATCTACATATGCTACAACTGAGTCTGCCAGTGATCCAGACCCCACGCCAGACCTGTAAGACCCTTTCGTGTGACCCGCCTCCAGTTGATCACATCACCAGGGTAACCGAGCACATCTACACTCTGCCATAAAGACGTTCCAGCTGTTCTTCAAGGACTTATGATTTAAGTTGCTTACACACACACAGTGTAACTATATAATTCCTGATATGATTCCAAACTCTTTACCATGGCTAAGGTCAAAGAGCTGTCCAAGGATGTCAGGGACAAGATGGTAGACCTACACAGGGCTGGAATGGGCTCAAAGACCATAGATAATCAGCTTGATGAGAAGGTGACAACAGTTTATTCGCAAAAGGAAGAAACACAAAATAACTGTAAATCTTCCTCGGCCTGGGGCTCCATGCATGATCCTACCTCATAGGGGTTAAATGACCAGCCCAGAACTACACAGGAGGATCTCTTCAATAATCTCAAGGCAGCTGGGACTATAGTCACCAAGAAAACAATTGGTAACACACTACACTGTGAAGTACTAAAATCCTGCAGTGCCTGCAAGGTTCCCCTGCTAAAACACGTGTACAGGCCTGACTTGTAGCTAGTGATTTCTGGATGCCCTGCCACATGCGCCAAGTGTCTCCGCTGTCCTGAAAGTGGCAGTGGATTCTTTTGGCATATGCACGCTTTGCCTCTCTGATGCCTTTAGACAGTTTGGCCTTGCTGTTTGTAGGGTCGTCCTCTCCTTTGCCCTGAAGGCAGAGCCCCTGGATTTCAGCAGTGCACACATCTCTGTGGTCATCCATAGTTTCTGATTGGAGCGAGTTGTGATAGTTTTGGAAACAGTCACGTCATCAATGCACTTGCTGATGTAGCTGCACGCTGATGTTGTGTACTTCTCCAGTTTAACAGACTTGCTGTTGCTTACAGCTTCCCCAAACATCTGCCAGTCTCGCATATCTGAGATGGGAGCGGGGCTCCGCTCGGAATGTGCTGGGGATGTTCATGTAAACAAGATGTAGCATGTTTTCCCCTCTCGTCAGGGAATTTAGGGAGCACTAATTAAAGATTTTCATGGTTGAAATCTCCGTTGATAATAAACAGTCCATCGGGGTGTACATTCTGCAGATCGCTTATAGCTCCATAAAGCACCTTTTTAGCATTAGCGCTGGGTGAAATGTACACTCTGACAATGAAAACAGTGTTGAATTCCTGTGGTAAATAAAATGGCCTCCATCTAACAGTCACAAATTTCACTAGCGATGAACAGTAACTAGAAACAATTACTTGCGCCATTCAGTGTTGATATAAACACACACGCCACCACCGCGAGCCTTACCGCACAAAGCTGCACTTGTGTCGGCACAAAACGCGGTTAACCCATCTAGCTGAATGGCGGTGTCGGGAACTCTGTCGCTGAGTCATGTTTTTGTAAAAGCAAAGACACAGCAGTCTCTAAATTCACGCTGTGTAGTCTGCTGGAGACGGATATAGTCCAGTTTATTATCCAAGTAGCAAACATTGGCAGGTAGTATGGACGGGAGTGCCAGCTGGCTAGAGTTTGTTTTTAGCCTAACACGGACACCCGCCCGCTTTCTCTCACGCCGAGGACTGAAGGCCTTGTCCTCGTAGCAAGCCAAGGTCACGAAGTTTTGCAGGTAGGTTGCTGCATAATTATTGGACTTGAACAGTGTCTGGTGGTTGTATACATGAACACCATTTGCCTTTCTTTGTGGGGCTAAAAACATACATAGCACCTTTTTGTAACTGAAAAAAGCGGAACTCTAAAGCAAGAAGTGTAGCCCAAAGACAGTCTGCTGATCTATAATGATGGCAAAGGAATGTCAGATCGCTAAAATGTTAGATAACGTGGCTAAAGGTATAAGAAATATAATTAAAGATAAGAAACTCGCTCCTTGGTATAATGAACACACACGCTCTTTAAAACAGAGCGCCCGTAAACTAGAACGTAAATGGCGCCAAACTAGATTGTTGGTTTTCCAGGCAGCATGGAAAGAGGGAATTCTAGCTTATAAAAAAGCTCTTGGTGTAACTAGATCAACGTATCTTTCTAACCTTATTGAAAATAATAAAAATAATCCTAGATTTCTATTTGACACCGTCGCAAAATTAACTAGGAATAAGATGACCTCAGAAACCTGCACCATAACTGCGTGCAGCAGTGAGGATTTCATGAACTTTTTTGATAATAAAATTTCAAACATTAGGCAGAAAATTCACGCTTTAAAACCAGACCTTTCAAATGATTCTGATGAACAACTAACCGCATCAGATCAGAACTTAGAAAATTTTACTCCTCTGGAAGAGAACAACCTATTCACACTCATCTCTTCCACAAAATCCTCAACTTGTGTATTAGATCCTATACCAACACACTTTCTTAAGCAAATTGTACCGGCAGAATCAGAACCCCTGTTGAAAATAGTTAACTCTTCTCTCAGCAGTGGGTATGTTCCCAAATCTTTTAAATTAGCAGTTATTAAACCTTTAATTAAGAAACCTGACCTTAACCAAAATGAGCTGTCGAACTACAGGCCGATATCTAACCTTCCGTTTATCTCCAAAATCCTAAAGAAGGTAGTAGCGCAGCAGTTATGTTCATATTTACAAAGAAATAACATACACAAACTTTATCAATCAGGATTCAGGCCTCACCACAGTACAGAGACAGCACTGGTCAATGTAGCAAATGACCTCTTACTGGCATCTGATCAAGGCTGTGTCTCGTTGCTTATATTACTTGACCTTAGTGCGGCTTTCGACACCATAGATCACGATATTCTTCTTCACAGATTAGAAAAATCAGTAGGAATTAAAGGGACGGCTCTTGCGTGGCTTAGGTCCTATTTAAAACCGATCGTTACCAGTTTGTTGATTTAAATGGTGATTATTCTGGGTGCTCCCTTGTAAAGTATGGTGTTCCACAGGGCTCAGTTTAAGGCCCACTTCTTTTCTCTCTTTACATGCTGCTTCTGGGAAACATAATTCGTAAGCATGATATCAGTTTCCACTGTTGACACACAGTTATACGTCTCATCAAGGCCTGATGCAAAAGGCCAGTTTAATAAAATTGAGCAGTGTGTGAAGGAAATAAGAAATTGGATGTTATGCAATTTCCTCTTGCTTAACCCTGACAAGACGGAGGTTTCTGGTTCTAGGACCACAGGTAGCTAAAAGTAAGCTTCCTGATCACACCTTAACCCTAGACAGTCTTTCTGTTTCACCAAGTGCAACAGTAAAAAATCTGGGTGTGATTTTAGACTCCAATCTCTCATTTGAAGCCCATGTCGACAATATTACCAGGATAGCGTTCTATCATCTCAGAAATATCGCTAAAATAAGAAATATCTTGTCACTTACTGATGCCGAAAAATTAATTCATGCGTTTATCACATCCAGGCTGGATTACTGTAACGCTTTACTGTCTGGATTTTTAACTAGGTGCGTTAATAAACTTCAGTTAGTCCAGAACGCAGCAGCGAGAGTCCTCAACTAAAACTAAAAGATACGAGCACATCACACCAGTCCTATCCACACTGCATTGGCTCCCAGTGAGCACACCGCATTGATTTTAAAAATACTACTTTTAACTTACAAAGCTCTAAATGGTCTTGCGCCGCAGTACTTAAGCGAACTTCTAGTGTGTTATGTTCCGCCACGCCTACTTCGATCAAAGGATGCAGGCTGCCTGTCAGTACCGCGCATTATAAAAACTACAGCAGGGGGCAGAGCCTTTTCTTACAGAGCCCCAAAGTAATGGAATAGCCTCCTTATGTATGTTCGAGAATCAGACACAGTCTCAGTGTTTAAGTCCAGGTTAAAAACGTATTTATTTAATCAAGCATTTTGTATTGATTCCCCTTAGATAAAGGAGCAGATCTGGGGGACTCATGGGTGTTGAGTATTATGGTGATCTGGTATGTTTAGATGCTGTCTTTCCCTCTCTTATTGATCACGGTGTTGATGATGAGAGCGGCTGGTTACTTAACATATCAGGGAGCCCTCATGTCTGTGTTTCCCTCTGGTTCTCCTTTTAGTTATGCTGACCTAGTTAGTCTTGCCGGAGTCCATCCTTGCACTCTACATTATTCATTTAATCAATCCAAACCGTGTGATTACATTGTCACTTAACTGTTTTCCTTCTTTTTGCCTTCCTTTCCCTCTCTCTGTCTCTCTCTCTCTCTCACTCTCACTGTTGAGTTACATATGCCACAACGGAGCTGCCGGTTATCCAGACCCAATCTCCACCCCGGTCCTGTTGGACCCTTCCCTGTGACCTGCTCCAGCGGATGATACATCACCAGGGTGACCAAGGATGTCACACTTCGCCATAAAGACGTTCCAGCTGTTCTTTAAGGACTAATGATTTAGGTTGCTCACACACACACAATGTAACCACATAATCCCTGCTACCTGTTTTTCACCCAAATGAGGATGGGTTCTCTGTTGAGTCTGGTTTCTTCCCATCTCCATCTCAGGGATTTTTTCCTTGCCACCGTCACCCCCGGCACCCCCGGCTTGCTCATCAGGGACAAACTGATTTCTGTTTCATTTTATCTCATAATTTCTTCAATTGTGTAAAGCTGCTTTGTGACAATCACCATTGTAAAAAGCGCCAAACAAATAAAACTGAATTAAATTGAATTGAATTAAAAAAGAGGCTTCGTCTGAAATTGCATACTTCTTCAAGAAACAATGTATCTATTCAAAGCACTTAAAAAGTGACCTGCTACTTCCGCACGGATACTATCCTATGAGGAAGAGATGACTCTTCATATGCGGGAGTGGGGAGAAAAGAGACACAGCACTTTTTACTTAAAGAAATAAAATCATTGTTCCTTGTTATTAAATTAACATCATCAAAGTTAAACATTAACTAACTATTGTGACGTCATATGTCACCTGTCAATATCAAAATAGCGGATCTAGTACATCCAATTTTTTTTTCATACTACCCAAAATCATACTATGTAGAACATACTGTTTTAATGTTCGGGACGTTCGTTACTTATTTAAATGTATTACATACTTAAGTAGTATGTGATTTGGACTGAAGCCTTAGTTTCAGTTACTGATAACGCATCCAATATGGCAGCTGCTGCTGAACTGGGTAAATTGTATGTTGCTAAAGGCAAATGTTTCATTTCCGGTTGAGTCTTTGTAACTTTGTTGTTGACTTGCCAAATCACTTCTATTTGTTTTATCAATAGACAATCTAAGAAGTAAATTCATTATTGGTCATGATACAAATGCCTCAATTGTTTAACAGTAGGAAAAAATGACAATCTGTATTAAAAAATATGCATCAATAATTGTTTTAGAATTGCATTGCAGGCCTCAGAATTGGAATTGATTATTGATGTGAACAAAAAGAAAATTAAATAAAATCCATGAAATTTTATATAATTTCTTTTAAAAATTTAAAAACCACTGCATGCAGAATCCCAATGTTGGTAGGATAATGTGGAGCCCTCTTATAATTTTTCTTTTTCATTTTTTATTGGCTTCCAAAATACCTTTGCCACTTCTCTCTCAATGGGTATATGACAATGATACTGAAGATTCCTTAATATGCCCCTTCCATCCTTTATTTCCAGTAGAGACCATGCATATAAGCCAATCACACTAAAAATGAGCCAAAGAAAATGCCTGAAGTTGCATTTAATTGGGCTATTTGTAAAACGATGCTAGACGTTTAACCACACGCTGCATCCACAACGCCAACAGTATAGTGGCGACCCAATATATCCCTCACATTACCTTTCCACCAGCCTGTCATCCGGTAAAATGTACCTTAACATCCAGAACTGAACTGCATCAACTATTATGCATGTACACACATACACTTTCAATATACATCCATGTTTACAGTTTACAGTAAACATTCTGTTTATGCATGGACATTTTGATGTTGTTTTTGCACACTAATTTTAATCATGCGTTTACTTTATTTGAACATTTTTTGATCTACTTATACAACATAGCCCATACTCTGGTCGATGCTATTTTATTTGTCTGATTTAATGTTTGTATTGTTTAGTAGTTTATTCAGTAGTACCATTGCACCTGAATGGTAAAATAACATTTTACACACTAAAGCACTATGTAACAAATATGTACATACCACAGCTAAATAAACACAACAAAGCAAGTCCTGTAAAGACTGGGAAAGTTCTGTAACGTTTCTGAAGGGCTTTTTGCATAAAGGATAAGCTGATTTCTTGTGTACCTTTCTCAAAGTCAGGATTAACACCATATCAAGATTTATGTCTATCGTCTCATTGAAAGAAGGATTAATGAATGTACTAAGGTGCTTGGCTAAAATTTGGGTCAATATCAAATAGTGTGTGTTAATTTCTTTTTCTTTTTCTGGTTTAAAATTTGTTTAAAAAAATGTGCCCATTAATCTTTTGTTGAAGGGGATTTTGGGGGGGGGAGGATTTAGGTATTCTGACAATGCACACTGACTCCATCAGGTCTGTCTTGGGTTGGGTAAAGACTTAATCGCACTCAGTATTTCTGCTCCACTAATTTTCTCTTCTCTACAATCAAGAGTGTATTTATGTTCCCTCAACATTGTGGAAACATTTAGGATTTTTTTTTTGTTTGTTTGCACTGTTTGAACTTTAATTTTCAGAATGAGAGGACAATGATCAGAAATGTCTTTTTCTGTTTTTCCAAGCTGAATGTTACACAATCAATTAATTTTGTCCTCTGGCATAAAAAACATGTCTATCCTGGAGTGACTCTCCCCCTGGGTAAAGCTCTCAGCAACAACATGTGCAGCTTTGGTGAATTCCATGTCCAGGAGGATTAAGGCCTGTAGATAACAATTGTGCTCACACAAAATATTGACACTTTGGACACAGTTATGACACTAACTTAGGATGTACTCATTTTTGTTGCCAGCTATTTTGACAATAATGGCTGTATGTTGAATTTTCCACCGTTTATCCGGAGACAAGTTGCGGAGGGAAGCAGTCTAAGAAGAGACACCCAGACTTTCCTCTTCCCAGACACCTTCTCCAGCTCTTCCAGGGGAATGGCGTTCCCAGGCCAGTCGGGAGAAATAGTCTTTCCAACGTGGGTCTTCCCCGCGGTCTCTTCCTGGTGGGACATGTCCGGAACACCTACCCAGGGAAAAAAGAACCCCAAGATACTTAAATTCCTCCAACCTGCAGTGGGCAGACCACTTTTTTTCCGGTTGAGAACCATGGCCCCGGACTTGGAGGTGCTGATTCTCATCCCAGCTGCTTCACACTCGACAACAATCTGCCAGGGGTCTTGGCCCGATGAAGCCAAAAGCACCACATCATCTGAAAAAAGCAGAGATGAAATCCTTTGGTCCCCAAACCAGACTCCCTCCGGCCCTTGGCTGTGCCTAGAAATTCTGTTCATGATGACAGAAACGGTGACAAAGGGCAGCCCTGCCGGAGTCTGACATGCACCGGGAACAGGTCTGACTTACTGCTGGCAATGCGAACCAATCTCCTGCTCTGGACATACAGAGATCAGACAGCCCTTAGCAAATAGCCCCTGACCCCATATTTCCAGAGCACTCCCCACAGGATGCCACCGGGGACACAGTTAAACGCTTTCTCCAGATCCACAAAACACATGTAGACTGGTTGGGTGAACTCCCCAACTAGAGAACTGGCCCAGTTTTCCTTGACCAGGAGGAAAACCATATTGCTCCTCCTAAATCTCCCTTCACCACTTTAAGGTGTCAGTTAGAGAAGGGGAAAAAATATATAATACCCCAACCTTTTTATAGTATTGTCCTAAATGCTAAAATGTTTGCTCGAATGGGGGGGTGTATTCACTTTTGTAAGATACTGTATATGGCGGTCCAGCGTAGCCAAAAGACAGCATGGGGGTGAATGTGAGGTCTGCGCTTTCTCTGGTCACCACGGCATGCAGGCCCCTCACCGGTTTCTAGCTGGCTTATGGGAACCCCGTGTTGAGGCCTTGTCTTGTCCCCTTCGGGAAGGGGTCCTTATGTAGGTCCACCGAGCAGAAGAGACAGGACAAGAAGGACTTGACCTTGAGTGGGGTCAGAAGAGGACGCTGGGGAGTCCAAAAGGACTGACCCAATCCTACAGGTTGGCAAGGCTAAGCCATCGGTGTCTCTCCGTGGCCATGAGAGTCGCTATTGAGAGACCTACCGCTCTGGTAATCTCCTTTGTGGCCTGGCGTGCCTTGTCATTGCAACCCTGTATCAATTATCAGGGGCCATTATTGTTAAGAAGCAGTACTTGTTACCTCTCATGTCCACCGCCTTTATGCTCCTACAAGGAGCTAACATCTTTATCAATTTATATCTCTGTATTGCCTATCACCTAGTCTTCATTAGAGAAGCGAATAAATTGAAAACAGCCTTCAACACCCCCTCTGGTCACTATAAATACCTCCCTTTTGGACTAAATAATGCACCACCACTGTTCCAGGAACTCATTCATGATGTGCTAAGAGATTTTCTGAACATTTTTGTTTTTGTACCATGACCATATATTAATTTTTTTCCCGATCACTTAAGGAGCACGTCAGCCTTGTCTGTCAGGTTTCCAAAGACTTCTCAAAAATACAATTTACCACAAGGCGGACTTGTGTTTGCATTTCAGGCTTTAGGAATTTTCTTTCCAAGATCAAGATGAAGCCGACTCAGAGTCACAGCTGTTCTAAAGTGGCCTACGTCAACTTCTACAGAAGATTTAAAAAAAAAGTAGAGCACTCTGGCTGTCCCTCTATTAGCCCTAACATCAACCAAGGTCCCCTTTCGGTAAAACACACAAACTGGGCAAGTTTTTCTCAGCATTAAATGCAAAGTTTGCTCAGCACTTCAATTAGTTGAAGTAGACTCTTCTGAGATGGAGGGGCGAGCTGTGCTATTCCAAAGAATTCCCCAGGACAATGAAGTTCATACTTGTTTATTCTTCTCATGACACCTCTACCCCTACTGAATGCAATTACCCAGTTGGAGATTGTAAGATCCTAGCTATTAAGCTGGCCTGGACGAATGGAGACATGGGTTAGAAGGGGTCCAACTCCCCTTTCTGTTTTGGACAGACCACTGTAATCTTGAGTACCTCACGTCTGCTTAATGAGACTTAATGCTCGTCAAGCCTGTTTTTTGTTTAATTTTACTATCACCCACCGCCTGGGTTTCAAAAATAGCAAGCCTGATGTCCTCTCCAGACAGTTAGCTTTCGCCCATAAAACTGTTACCCATAGATAGAGTCTTACCCTTCCAGTGCCCATACATCGTCCTTGAAATTGAAAGAAATGTCAAGGATGCGCTTGAACAAGAACCTGGTCCTAGCAGTTTCCCCCTGTCTCCATGTGAACCCAGCTATTGGAGTGGAAGCTCCAGACTGGCCTGTCGCCCATTTTCTGTTCAAGCAGTACTTCTGGTGAGCCAGTATCAATAAGCAGCATGTGGCGTATGCACCCAGAACAAGTTTCCAAATGTACCTTCTGCTGGTCTACTTAAGCCACTTTCTGTTCACCACTGCCCCTGGTACCACATTCCGTTTGACTATGTCAGTGGCCTACCCACCTCCAACAGTAACTCCTGGCTGCCTATTTTGTCCCCCTACCCTAACCCTTATCTGCCAGTCAGACTGCTGATCTCCTTATTCACATTGTGTCAGATAGGGGACCTCAGTTTTCCTCTTAATTCTGGAAGGCATTCTGCAAATTTGTGGGTGAATCTCCTAGACCATCCTCTGTGTAGCACCTCCAAACTAATGGACAGACATAAAGAACTAACCTGGAAAGCTGAAAACCATTCTCAGATGCATGGCTACACTGGATCCGTCTTCATGGAGTTTATTCCCTTGGTGGAGTATGCTTCAATTCACTTCCCAATGCAGCCACTTATCTCCTTTTTAATGTTGCCTTGGTTACCAACCCCTGCCTTGGTTTTCTACAGAGAAAGAGAAAGTTACCGTTCTATTATCCCAAGCCTTTGTCAGTGCAGAAAGCAGTTCCTCTTGTCCTCAAAGGCATATAAACAGCAGGTGGATCAGCAATGTTCCGATCCCCCTAGATTTTGAATTGGAGACAGGGTAATGCTCTCCACTATAGACATTTTTTATTTTTACCACCTCCCATAATCTCTCTCCCAGGTTTAGTGCCCCCTTTACCATTATCAAGACCAGTAATCCTGGTTCTGTCAGGTTACTCCTACCTCCTACCATATTAACCCTACCTTGTATATACCCATGTCTCTCAGCTCAGATGCCTGATATCTTTAACACTCCTCTCCCCATCTTGCCATCCTTTACCCCCTCGGGTTATCGATGGAGGAAAAACATACACTGTCCCTAAACTGCCTGTCTTTATTTCGTAGTTCAGCTGGTTAGTTTCCTCATAATTTTTGCACCCAAATTTTACAAATTAAAGTACTTTGTAACACAGTAACTTAAGTAGTTTTTTAACATAACACTTTTACTTAAGTCGTGTAATTTTTTCAGTAATCCTATTTGGACTCAAGTGAATTATTTCTTAAGTAGCAATACTTTTGCTTAAGTAGAAATTTTCAGTAATCTTTCCACCATCCAAGATGGCGGCACGGCAGTAGCACGCAGCGGCCACTCCGGATCCAAAATGGTGCTATTTATTTTTAACCTGACCAAAAACGGCAAATGGACACCAAAAGCATTGGTGTTCATGTATACGACCGCCAGACGCTTTCAGAATATAATAATCATGCAGCAACATACCTGCATAAAGACCTTCAAGACAAACTTTGCGACCTCGTCTTGCTACAAGGACCAGGCCCCCAGCCCTCGGCGTGACCTGATGCCGGCGATCCGTGCATGCTAAGCTAAAAACAAACCCTAGCCGGCCGGCACTCCCGTCCATACTACTTGCTAACGTTTGCTTCCTGGATAATAAACTGGACTATATCCGACTTCAGAAGACTGCCCGGCGTGAATTTAGAAACTGTTGTGTCTTTGTTTTCACAGAAACATGGCTCAGCGACAGAGTTCCGGATGCCGCCATTCAGCTAGACGGGCTAGCATCGTTTCGTGCCGACAGAAATGCACAGGAATTCACCGCTGTTTTCATTATCAGAGTGTACATTCCACCGAGTGCTAATGCTAAGGAGGCGCTTTATGTACTGTACGCGGCTATTAGCGATCTGCAGAATGCAGAACACTGTTTATCATCGCCGGAGATTTCAACCACGCAAATCTCAAAACAGTGCTTCCTAAATTTCACCAACATGTGGATTTTGCGACGAGAGGGGAAAACACGCTGGATGTTGTTTACCCAACATCCCCAGCGCGTACTGAGCAGAGCCCTGCCCCCATCTCGGATACTCAGACTACATCTCTGTTATGCTAACGGCATACAGACGCTCATCAGACGCTCTAAACTGGTTTTAAAGAAGGTGAGAACGTGGCCAACAGGAGCTACTTCTGCTCTTCAGGACTGTTTTGAGTGCACTGACTGGCGGATGTTTAGAGAGGCTGTAATCAACGGCAAATCTGTTAACCCTGGAGGAGTACACAACATCAGTGAGAAGCTATATCGGCAAGTGCATTGATGACATGACTGTCTCCAAAACAATCACAACACGCTCCAGCCAGAAACTGTGGATGACCACAAAGGTGCGTGCGCTGCTAAAGTCCAGGGACTCCGCCTTCAGAGCAAAGGAGAAGATGGCCCCAAAAACAGCCAGGGCCAAACTGTCCAGAGCTATCACAGAGGCAAAGCGCACGTACGGCAAGAAAATTTACAGCCACTTTCAGGACAGCGGAGACACTCAGTGCATGTGGCTGGGCAATTCCACCTGCTTGTACAGTGACGCCTCCCTCCCAGATGCGGCTGAACGATTTCTACTCCCTGTTTGAGGTGCAGAACAACGTGGCAGCAAGGAAGACCACCCCTCCTCCCAACGACCAGGTGCTCTGTCTAACCCCGGCTGATGTGAGGAGAACTTTAAGCAAAGTTAACCCACGGAAGTCTGCTGGACCAGACAACATCCCTGGCAGAGTGCTCAGGGACTGTGCAACACAACTAGCAGATGTCTTTACTGACATCTTCAACACTTCCCTGTGCACCGCTGTCGTTCCCACTTGCCTCAAAACTGCTACCATCATCCCTGTGCCAAAAAAAGTCAGCAGTCTCCTGCCTCAATGACTACCATCCCGTCGTACTCACACCCATTGTGATGAAATGCTTCGAAAGACTCGTCATGAGGCACATTAAGACCATGCTGCCCCCCCACACTGGACCCATTACAGTTTGCGTACCGTCCAAACCGTTCTACGGACAACGCTATTGCCACAACCCTCCATCTGGCTCTCACACACCTGGACAATAAAGACACATGCATACAAATGCTGTTCATAGACTTTAGTTCAGGATTTAACACAATCATCCCTCAGCATCTGATCGAGAAGCTGAGTCTGCTGGGCCTGAACACCTCCATCTGCAACCGGATCCTGGACTTTTTGACTGGAAGACCTCAGTCCAGATTGGAAGCAGCATCTCCAGAACCACCACGCTGAGCACTGGGGCCCCGCAGGGCTGCGTGCTGAGTCCACTGCTGTTCACTCTGCTGACTCATGACTGTGTAGCAATGCACAGCTCAAATCACATCATCAAGTTCGCCCATGACACGACCGTGGTGGGTCTCATCAGCAAGAACGACGAGTCAGCATACAGAGAGGAGGTGAAACAGCTAACAGCCTGGTGTAAAGCCAATAACCTGTCTCTGAACGTTGACAAGACTAAGGAGATAGGAGATTGTTGACTTCAGAAAAGCAAAGAGTGACTATTCTCCGCTGAACATCGACGGCTCCTCGGTAGAGATCGTCAAGGACACTAAATTTCTTGGTGTCCACCTGATGAAGAACCTCACATGGTCACTCAACACCAGCTCTATTAGCAAAAAAGCCCAGCAGCGCCTCTACTTCCTGCAAAGACTAAGGAAATCCCACCGTCCACCTCCTATCCTGACCATGTTCTACAGAGGGACCATCAAGAGCATTCTGAGCAGCTGCATCACTGCCTGGTTTGGAGACTGCACCGTTTCAGATCTCAAGACCCTGCAGAGGACAGTGAGAACAGCTGAGAAGATCACTGGAGTCTCTCTTCCCTCCATAACGGACATCTACACCACACGCTGCATCCGCAAAGCTAACAGCATTGTGGAGGACCCCACACACCCTCACACTCATTTTTCACACTCCTGCCCACTGGAAAAAGGTACCGTAGCATTTGGACCCTCACAACCCGAATGTGTAACAGTTTGTTTCCTCAAGCCATCCGGCTGCTCAACACACCGAACTGAACTACCTCAACCTACAAATATGCACACACACTCAAACATTTTTTGTTAAGCACAGTCACTTTACAATGCTATAGTCACTTTACAGTGCTATAGTCACTTTACAATGCTATTTGTTAATTTGCATTTTTCATGTCTACCTCATCTTACAATATGGTTGGCGCTATTGCGTTATGTTCTGTTCTCTATTGTCTTTTTTGCACTGTCCTTGTATTGTTGTATTGTTTGTAGTGTTTCTGCACTGTCTGTACCAGGTTGCACACATGCACTTTATGTCTATCCAGTTTAGTGGCTCTTTGTTGTTTTGTGGAATTCTATTTTTTGTGTAGCACCAGGGGGTCCTGGAGGAACTTTTTCATTTCACTGTGTACTGCATTTGCTATATATGGTTGAAATAACAATAAAGCTCCTTGAACTTGAATCACTGGTATTAAACCTCCTGTGCATTTATATACACAGTGGAGGTTTTGGTGTGGTTATGATTTTTTTAGCTACTAGAGTTTTTTGGTTTTTTTGCAGAGATGGCATTCATTATTATCTTTGGGTGTGGTATTTAAAATGTGTGTTAGAATGTGTGTTGTGCAAAACAGGTAGGTAGTTTTTTTTTTACTTCATTTACATATACTGTAGATAGCTAGATATTTTAGGGTTTTTTTCAGTGGAGGGAGTCCACTGAAGTTTTTTCATCACAAAGTAACTTACGTAGTTTTTTAACAAAATAGTTATTTATGCTTACTTAATTCATATTATTTTTCAATGCTTCTATTCATGTTCAAGTGAATTATTTCTTGAGTAACATTTTTCAGTTCTCAGTAATCTTTTCACCACTGGTATTAAGCCTCCTGTAGATTTGTTAACACATTGCAGGTTATTTTTTGTTTGCTGTTTAGCTACTGTGTTTTTTTAAAATATTTTCAGTGATGACATTTGCTGTGTTAAGCTTTTCCTTTATTCAGTATGTATAAGACCTCAACATGCACATGTACAAAAACACAGTGTATGTAAAAGTATGATATTTTTCACCTTTCAGTAAAATATTTACATACAATATCTAAATAAAAACAGCAAAGCAAATCCTGTAAAGTTGTGTAACAATTCTATATGTTTTAGTTTCACAATCTAATCTAAACATTACCGCAATAACTCAAAGTATTCTAATACCTCGATGTCTAAGCATTAACATATGTTATTTTGGTGTCCTCAATGGGGCACAAATTTTCAACTGTCTTATTTATAGTTATTTAAAATCTAACGAGAGAATAAACTACAGTAACCTACAAACAAATACAAGAGGCACGGACAGTCATTTTAAACCGGAAGTGGTGTGACTCTACTACATTTACATTGATGAACTGCCATTTGCTTATTTTAATGTCTAAACAATTATTAGCCATAGTGATTTTACGATCTGACATAAACTGTCAATTTGACATCTTATTTATACAATATCAAGTGGCAGAATAATTAGTATTAAATTTTTCTCAAGAAATTATTCATTAACATACTTTGACATTCTGTTTCCATGTTTTAAACCATGTGATCCATGTTTATGCTGTCTGTGTCTTGTCATGTGAGTCTCCCCTGTCCTGTCATTGGTTGATTGTGGCCCTTATTGTGTTCAGGTGTTTTTTGTTTAGTTGTTTTCCCCAGTTTTAGTTTGTCATTAGTTTGTGTATTTATCCCCCCTGTGTTTCAGTTTGTCTTGGTTTTGCCTTGTTGGATGGCACAGACAACTGCATTTGCATCCAAATCAACCCTCTGACTTGTGAGTTTCTTTAAGCTTATTTCTTAACATACTCAAATTTGTGTGAAGCTCTGCAATCGCCAATTTTTATTCCGCATCTTTCTCTTTATTAGAAACTCAAGATTCTTTTATTTTCTGTATTCTAACTACAGTGAAATGAGTCCTTACAGTGCAATTCACATACAGTGTGGTGCAAACGGCAATAAATAATCAATAGTTATTTACATTTACAGCATTTCTCAGACATCCTTAGCCAGAGCGACTTACATTAATCTCATTTATACAACTGAGCAATTGAGGGTTAAGGGCCTTGCTCAGGAGCCCACACTGGTGACTTCACGAACCCACAATCTTCAGGCTGGTAGTCCAACACCTTAACCATGTGTCAACTTTCCCTTGTTATGATCTTCAAAGTATAATAAGGATGTAAATAATTACCCAATAGTTGAACAAAGAGATTAGCATAAATATTCTACTGCATAGGGTATTTTAATGACCGTGTAGAACCTACATGCTGTATTATGTGGCCTTTAGTCTCTTACATCGTCACCCTAAGTTACTGTGATATTGTGTAATTTTTAATTTGATCTTCATTGTACTGCTTATATACAATTGGCTAATTACAAATATGTGATATTTAATTATTCAATTTCTGTATCTCAATCTCCAGGGAAAATATTAAGATATGTTTATTCCATTTACATTTGTTATTATAATTGTTATAAAATCTGCAGTTTTTGCACCCAAAAGAAAATCCAAACAACAATAATAAAAAACATCAGTCCTGACTTTTCAGATGTTTTTATTTTTGTGTAAGACCACCAGTAATAATTTACTGTAAATCTTAATACAATTTATGATGATAAAAAAAAAAAAAAATCACATGTTGGTAGTTAAAACTAAACATGTCAGCTGGATCAAGTAGCAGCCCAAATATTATTAACCAGACCAATGCATTTAATTCAGGTCTGACTTGAGTAAAAGAAACCCAATTGAGTGGAAACCCACTCAATCTGGCAACACTGAGCATTCAGTTAGATTACTCTTCTTAGTACTAGTATGCTTGCTAGTCTTCGTTTTAAGAACTAGCTGTTTCTAAGGGACAGAATGGGGACAGGTTCAGTGTATAGACAAACGTCTAAATTCCCCAAAGGAAATAGATAAATACTACAGTTACATATGGTTCATTAACAAATCAATATTTGAAATATGTACTGGACAAATAAGCATAAGTTACTGATGAGATACAGATGAGGACAAAGTTTTTACAGTCTCATTTCTTATGTACAGAAGTAGAGAATTTCATATGAACTTTTAAAAAAGAGGGGGACATTTTTAAGCATCCCTCAAACAGTTTCAGGAATGTCAATCTCTTCACCACATGCATGTTCTGATGATGGCATAGGACAATTCATCTTATATGCAGCAACACAGTGGCAATTCATTTGGTGTAAATTTTTCCACTTTGTACCCAGTGTTGCCGGAACTTTCTTCAGAACCAGCACAACTCTGAGCAGGACAGATTAAATAAAAAGGAGGAATACTAGTATGTTGTTGTGTGTCCATTTTCTCCCTCTTTCCTAAATCCCTTCTTTGAAGAATGATTGTAATTTCATGGCTTTATCTGGATCACCACTTATATGACATCATGTCCTTGAGCTACGCTCTTCTTCCTCTTTCTCTAGCTGGTAGGCAGGTTTATAACGAGTTACCCCCCTGCTGTCCACCACTTGAAGCGAAAGGTTTCTGAAAGTGTTATCCATGCTTCCCAGTGAAGTGTAGCTAGAGTTTATACAAATAAGAGAAAACAGTGAGAAAAACGAAAGAATAAAAGGCCACATGGATAGTGTGTGTGTGTGTGTGTGTGTGTGTGTGTGTAGAAGTAGTGGAAAAAAGGCTCACCCTTTGTCATAGAGAATGCAGTAAGGTACATTAAGGGTCCTCAGGAAAGACCAGATGTCATGGTATGTCCAGTCCTAAAGACGAGCAAAGAGAACAGGGTGAATGAAACATCATTTTACTCCACTTTTTGGAAAGAAATCTTTATTTTGTCACAGTGAAATTCTTTCCTTACATTGACCAGCATAGAAATGTGTGGTCAAAATGCAGAATCAACCATGAAACAACCCTTCAAGCAAATATTACTAATAGCCTTACTTAAGGACTCAAGAGTGGCAGCTTGGTGGTGCTGGGGCATACTCTTTTAAATTACATATTTCCATTTATTAGTACTTAAATTATCATGTGGTCTTCGCCAACTTCTATAAACCAACAAATAACCACAGGCGGCACCAATAATGCACAATATGTAGTACTTTTTTTGTCCCAAAAAGTCAACCAACATTCATAAATCAGGAGGGAAATGAGTAAAACCTTTCTACAACCAAAATCATTACCAGAACAATTACCAGTCAGGGCTTAACGAAATAAACAACCGGTATATAAGTACTAATCTAATGTAGTAATGGTAACTACTACTGTATATTTTTAAGAATAACTTCTCTAACAGTTTGGTGTTCTGGGGTGCTCAGGTGTGTCCACATTAACGACTTTACTGTACTGTATTAGTCCAGAGGGCGCTGGACGCCACTGGCTAGGAATGTGTAATGTGTGGCTGTCGCATTAAGAATGCCTGAGCAAGTAAAGCAAAAAATCTGCATCGAATTTTGATCTAGGGATTACAATAAGTACTGTGTAGTTACTGTATAATAAGAAGTGGTACCTCAATGTTCTCTGTTGTTTGAGGGATGCAATACGATGGATAACTTACCTTGTACCCTCCTCAGGAAAGCTAACTACTTAGCTGTTTATCAGTTGCTTTGTAGGGCAACATGGCGGAATATTAAGGGGGAATGGTAACACAGTGTTTAAGGTGTTGGACTGCTAATTAGAAAATCGGGATTGGATTCCCAGCACCACCAAGCTGCCACTGCTGGGCCCCTAAGCAAGGCTCTTAACCCCCAAATGCTCATTTGTATAAAAGAGATAAATGTAAGTCACTTTAAATAAGGGCATCTGCCAAATGCCATAGATGTAAATGTATGAATTTTATTGACTGGATTTTTATGCTTTTACCAATGAGAAAAAAAACTCGTTAATTGAAACTTTAATACAAGATGATTTTAAAATCCTCTGATTGCTCAACTCTACACAATGATCCAAATCCGCTTTTGTACAACATGAACAGACATAATTTTTGTCAATAAATGAATGTCCAAATTAACCTTTAGCTACACAAAATAAGAGTCTCCAGGCAGATACTGTATACAGGTTTTATGTACTGTGGATGTGAGGTAAAAGCCTGTTTATAATTATACCCTCTTGCTGCCACCTTGTGTTTAGAGGTTATAATCTGAAAATCTCTCAAAACTTCTCGTGAACTTAACTAACGGTGTTCGATTTAATTTAGTTTTATTTGTGTAGCGGTTATAACAATAGATATTTTCTTAACCCAGCCTCAAAGAAATGTTAAATATTAGATCAAAAATTGCAATATTTTAAAATTAAACTGATATTTATTCCTAATAAATCCCCAGTAGGCAAAGAAAAACCTTCTTTAAAGGATTTTACGAACCAGACTCAAGGCAGAACCAGTCCTCATTTGGGTGACACTGGAGTGTGTGTTTGAAGATAATGGACTGTCTACATACGTCTATAACAGACTTGAGTCCAGGAGCTTTTAGGCAACTTACTTACATAAATATTTATATAAAATGATCTATGGCTTTGTATGAAAGTTATATGAATATACAGTATATTGAGTTTTAGCGTATCTTGAGAAACAGCAAATTTGCATTCATAAATCTAATTAAACTGATGGAAAAGATATTTAATTATAGGAAACATACTACATATAGTATTTCTAATAATATAGCTTTTGACTTACTTTGAAACTAAATTTTAAAAAAGGACAATCTCTCTTAAATTCCTTTAAAAAAAAGTTTACACAAAGTGCCACTAAAGCTGCAGGGAAGTGGTAGCTCAATAGTTAAGGTGTTGCGGTTTGATTTCCAGCACCATCTAGCTGCCACTGCTGGGCCTCTGAGCAAGGCCCTTAACCCCCAATTGCTTAGTTATATGACATAGATAAATGTAAGTCGCTCTGCATAAGGGCATCTGCCAAATGCTGTAAATGTAAATGCAATTCTCTTAACAGCCACATGGAGGGGCACTTAAAAAACACAGTTTGAGATCTCACCCACAAAGCGCGCACAGCTTCAGTGAAGATCGTTCAGTGATACAAATACAATTGTTGACGTTCCCTAATTGTATCTACTATTTAACTAATAAATAAATGTGCAGGGTGTACAAAATGGATCTTTACAATTTTTAAAACATCAGTGACAACCCTCAACTTTACCAAATATAATGTAGCTTTAGATAAAAAGCTGCCGTGTTTTCTATAATGTCTGTATTCATTGCAGCTGTACATACATATGATCTTGGATGTATTCCCATCAAAAGCATGTTTGAAAAAGAGGAGTGGCGTTTCAATTGTTAAGGCTCTGTTGTGCTCTGGGGTAGAGACAGTAGCTGTGGCATGGGTAGACGGAAAGATAGAGTCTAGTCGATATTAGCAAATACTGTATAGTCAGTAAAAAACTAAATCTAAAACTAAAGTGCCCATCTTTTTGCACAAGCCACAGCAGTGTGTGTCCCCTGCCATTAGCTAGGTATTATGTTTTTGGCTTATCTGTTTGTGTGTCCCTCCAAGAGTCTTGGCGCTGAAATACCTGCCGAATGTGTGGATCGGGGATCGTACACATTTTACTAATAAAATTCCATAATGTTTACAGGTGATTTTAAGGTAAATATTCATGATCTATTGTTTCATGAAATGTCTATATGTTTGCTTAATAAGAATGTAAATCCATGTTCAAATCTACCACAGCATATCTTAACTGAACAAATGGCCATCTATATAGTTTATAATGCAAAACACACATTAATTTTGTAATTTTAACAATATTATTAATTGAAATAATTTAAAGACTTTTCCAGGCCTGGAAATTGCCGTTCTAAAAATTCCTTGACTTTTTAATGTAGGGCTGCACTGAAATTCTTTTCCTGGTACTCGTAAATAACAACAGCGATACTGGTCCCTTTTTGGGATGTTGGATTATTTGCATGGCTTTATGGTTTTCTCTTGCCATTTTCTCTCATCTTGCTGCAGGGTTGGTTGTCGTTTGCCAACGGTACTGCTAGCTGTAAATTCCCAGTGCTTCCTTTTTGATATTTTTGCATAACAAAGTCTGCCATTCGTGGGTTGTCATCATTAGCATAAGATTAAACATTCTTGCTTGGCCAAATATGAATGTTACCTGTATGTGTGTGTAATAAATGCTGATATAAAACATGGAATCAATGTGCAAGCGACCAAATAAATAATGAATTTAAGCTACTCTTGAATATATATATATTTGTGAATCTGTGAAAGATTCAGCGCTTCTCTAGCCTGGTTATACATTTACATCACAACAGATACTTGACTGTCAGAAACTGCTGGAATAAAGGGATATGGCCTTGGAGACTGTGCTGCTAATTGTTTTATGTTCTACATGGTTCTGACAATTAGAATGATTGGATTGTTTTTATTGAGGCATGACAACCATAGACTAGATTCAGGATTTTGCAATACCGCTGACCAAAGTTTCAAGTAATTATAAACGTTTAGAAACTGACTTAGTATTGGAATACATGTAATCCCATAATAGTATTTAAACATAAATTTTATTCCATGTTCCACTTTCATCCAGTCTTTTCATTTTAGTTACGTGTCAAATATTTGCATTAATAGAAGGATAAATCATATTAAGATGCAAGAAGGATGGGTTGGTACACCTGAATCTTAACGTTGCATGCAGGCGTGTGTGTGTGTGTGTGTGTTTTGTTTTTTTGGGGTTTTTTTTTTTACCAGTAACGGGTTGACTCTCATGTAGGGAGGCCAGTCTGGGTCTGTGTGGCAGAATGCAGTGAGAGTGTTCGAGTATGGATCCGTGCGCCTGGTACCCATGAGAACGGCATGGAGTTTAGGTCTTTTCTCCTGCACTTCATTAAGAGCCTGCCGAATGTCGCCCTCCACAGCAAACAGGTCCAGATTATATCTAAAAAAACAGATATATAACTCCCAGATTTTTATTTTATTCTTAGATAAATCAGGCAACTGAGAGTACAGTTAAAATACCTTGCGGATCTACAGACAGATCTTAAGAATTTCCTCCTCTTTTTTCTGTCACATGTTAAGTATTTGCCATTTTCAGATGCTGTTATCCAAAGCGACCTACAGTTATCCTATCCAACTACTGAGCAGTTAAGGGGTTAAGCAGGAGCAGCTTTTGGCGACTGAACCCATGACCTTCCCATCAGCAGTCCAGCACCATTACCACTCACATAATTTAATATAACATGTAATCATTTACATAATAAATTAATTCTAATAAATTTACCGTTTAATCGTGTCCTGCAGAAATCTCTCCATCTCAGGAAATGGGGAGACAATTCGGATGTACAGAGCTTTTACCTTGTCCTTACTGTCCGGATAGCGTCTGAGGAGGTACAAGAGTTAATATCTTGATTATATGTTCTGCTGGTGTGGAATATGATATAAATTCTTCATGATGAAAACCTTTTATATATAGATGTGTTCATGGATCGAGGTAGAGCATACATACCTCTCCATTAGCCAGACTTTAAAATGACATGAGAGCAGGAATGTCCAAACTTTTTTAAATATAGGCCACATAAACACATTATATGTGTAAATATATATATATATATATATATATATATATATATATATATATATATATATATATATATATATATATATATATATATATATATATATATATATACACCTTATTGTGTTACTACAGCAAATTTATTGTAAATATTGGTGACGTGGACTGGAAACAGAAATGATGGTAAAAGTTTTTTCATGTTTTTTCTTTGTTGAGAATATCAGCGCTGTCTGAATCACCCCCACATCTGTGGTTTGTAAGCTATTAAAGAGCTTTGATCCAAGCTCAAACGCTTTTCACGGAATCTCACGTGATCAAGATCAGTCAGCGATCGGATGCATTTGTTCTGCGTTTGCGCTGTGTTGTCTTTGATCAGAGCTACAGCAATAATAGTCTGTGCGGTGCGGTTCAAACGAGTCACACTTTTGGTCTGTTTAGGACTTCTTGTGCGTTAAACGAATGACACGGCATATAAATGATTAAATTGTTGTCACTCAGGTGTTACGGCTACATCTGGCCTAATATTTGGTGCCTTTCCTTATGTTGACTTTGTGTAACTGCGTGATTTGTAAATTATAATGCTTGGCACGACACATATAATAAATTTTAATAGAACTAGAGAATTTTCAACATTTACAACTCTAAATTTCTATAATTAAAAACTATATTTAGCAATATTTTGCTCAGAAACTGAACTACATTTCAACTCCAGGTCAGAGAACCAGGTGGTTAGATGTTATCGGCAGAAATGTGCATAAAAGTCTCTGCCTGTACTTTAAAAAGCAAAGTTATTGAGCAGGTGTTAAGTACAATGGCTTGAGGGAAAATGACCTAAATGTTTTTTCCATACTTTTATTATAAAGAAAAGAGAAATGAAAGTTTAAAGTGTGTGAACAGAAACTGGCTGGGTTTTATTAGAAACAAAATCGCTGATTCATGCCTGTTCAACAAAATGTAAACGATTTTTTGGGAAAAGGACGAGAATTGAGGAACTAGCATACGGAAGCACAAGCGTCTTGCGCCGTTTGTTGGGGTTGTGGGTCTTGATTCTAACAGAACATTTTTCAAGCATTTCACATCGATTAGGGATTTTAAAGAGACACAAATCTGACACTCTGCTCCGATTTCTCTTTTCCTGACCGTTAAGGGCAGCGTAGAACAGATGCATCAGTGCCGTGCAGTCTTTGCCACCGTTGAATCCGATGCAGATCTCATTCAGCCGGTACTGATCCAGTGCCTTCTCGATCGTCCTCAGAGCGCCAGACACTTTCTCCCCCAGGGGTGAACCTGAAACCAAAAAAACTTATTGAAAAGACAAAATGGAAAAGTACAGACAGAAATATGAGCTTGAGTCATATATTTTTTGGGCGCATATTGTGTTTGTGTTAATTTCTTTTTAAGGTTGTGCACATAACTTGATTTTTGCATTTCAATAATCAAAGTAGATGTTAAACAGCAAAGAATCTTAACGTTTGCTTGAACAGATACCGCAGCATTTAAAGACAATGATGATCGTGTTGGATATTTTTGAAATATTAACAAGCTTTCATTAAGTTGGTTCCTTATGGACGGACTATCAAGCTACAATTTTAACACAAATGTTAAGGTGTCCGCATTCCAAGTTATAAAACGGGAAATTTGCCAAATACAGTGGAGGTAAAGGGATGATCACGTTGCTTCTGGGTAAAAACGCTGGTTTACACTGTGGTGTGTTGTCATTTGTTACGGTGCAAAATATAGTTCTGGGTTTGTGGCATTTTTTCCTGTTGCTTTCTATTAGATGGGTCTGTTAATATTCATAAAAAATACTACAGGCTGGCATCATCCACTGGATTCACAGGATTTTGCCCCTTACATTTACATCATTTGGCAGATGCCCTTATCCAGAACTGGGGGTTAAGGGCCTTAATCAGGGGTCTTTTTGGTAGAGGCCCCCCTTGTGACTTTGTTTTGTTTATAAATTAAATATAGATACTAAATAGGGAAATGGTAGCTCAGTGGTTATAGTGTGGGTTTAGGTCCTTTACCCCAATTGCTCAGTTGTATAAAAGTGATAAATGTAAGTCGCTTTGTGTGTGAAGGAGAACTGCCCCCCCCCCCGATCGAGCCTGGTTTCTCCCAAGGTTTTTTCCTCCATTCTGCCACTGATTGGGTTTTGGTTCTTAGTTAAACTAGTTAAACTGCACTGAGTCTTTGTGGGTGTTTTCTATTTCTTCTCTTATTTGATTCAGTGAAGCTGCTTTGACACAATGTCTCTGTTAAAAGCTCTATAAATATCAAGGTGACTTGACTTGTGTGCGCATTTTCACGGTGCCCTTTTTTCCTGCGGTGATCCTGAGCACTTCACAGTGTGTAAGCACAGAAAATATTGCATTTCATTTTACATTGTGAAAATTATATGAAATTTTTGGGTGTTTTGGTCACATGAGTGCCAGGGAATATTTTACAGAGTGGTGTTCCCTGTTTGACAGGGGCAGTTGTGTGGTCCCTTCTTAGGAGGACATTAGCCCCCGTCTGTCATTTCAACCCATTTACATTTACGGCATTTAGGGCCTTGCTCAGGGGCCCAGCAGTGGTAACTTTGGTGGTGCCAGGAATCGAACCCACAAAATTTTGGTTAGCAAGCCAACACCTTAACCACCTCCCCTAAAAGTGACAACTTTTGAATGACCAAAATTAGTTTAAAAAAAAAGTTAACTATGAAATGCAATACATATCGACAAAAACATTTTATCTGATTTTTTATTATAAACACTTTGCTAATCTGCACATACGTTACAACCCTTTGTTAGAAGTGCAACGGTTTGTGCTGCATGATAGCTAGAGGTGGGAGACAATGACAAAAAAATTACTTTTATAAATGTAAAATCTGTAAATGTTTAAAGAATGCAAATGGACAGGAACACGTTAAGGATTCCTTCCACTTAGCATTCCAACGGCTTTAGGCGGCCGCTTTAGACAGATTATACAAGAGGAAAAATTTCTCATTAATGTCCTTTTTAATGTAAAAAAAAAAATAACCTTAAAAATTGGCTCAAGTATAATCAAGTTTTATCAAGCAACAAAAATCGGGCAAAGTTTTACGCAAATGCTTAGCTTTTTAGAAAAGTGAACAAATTCACGTGCATGAAAAAAAACAAAAACATGCATCCACATATAACGAAGCCACTCAAGAAAGACATGTCAAAGAGCAGGTCAGTAGTTAAGGTGTCAGATTGCTGATAGGGTCAATTCCCAGGACCCCTAGTTTAGTCAATATGAGTGAATTTCAACCTGATTCAATGAAAGCTCATGACCAGACTGATGTGCTTTATTTATCAGTGAATTCTGTCTAATATATTCTGGTGCATCACATGCTCTTATTTAATCCCTATGTGTTCCTTTTCACTTATTTACAATCATCTGTACCACCCTCTAATTATGTATTTTACTTCAAGAACATATTTTTCCAATTATTACCATTCAGTGCGAGGGAGTAGACCTCGTGCGGTGCAACAGCTACAGGATCACTGACCAGACGCACCACACTCCCATTAGGCAGCTCCTCCTCTAGCTGGGCCTGTGCCTTCTCCACTTTTTCAGCGCTATTCGAGTCCAACACCAGCTTCACGCGGTAGTAGTTACTCAGCCAGTCAGGATACGAACCGAGTGTTACACTTTTTCCCCATTCAGACTGAAGTGGCGTCAGGATGGGCGCGATTTCTGTTTCATCTGCGTCCACAAACACCTCCCGCGTGTGAAAAGCAGTTCCCGGGCTGGCAAACAAGTGCACCAGGCCATTGAACGCACGCTCCAGTAGTGTCGGGATGCCAGGGAACATGTAGACGTTGCGAACGCTGATCAGCGGGAAGCGCAGGGGTTTGCCGGTCTGAGGGTCGCGGCCGTAATTTAGTTTCGCAGATGAAGGCACTGTGGCTAGTTTCATAGGTGCACTAATAGAATCGACTTTGCCGAAGAACTGCTCGATGAGGCGTGTGAGCTCCGGGTGGGTATGCAGACTTTCACCAAATGCCAGGGCTACCGCTTCAAAGGTCACATCGTCGTGAGTGGGCCCGACACCACCTGCCGTGATCAGATGCGTTACAGTAGGTGAAAGTGCAGCTACTTCTTTGGCGATGACCTCCTGCACATCGGGCACCACTGAAATCCGCTGCACATTGACTCCTAGCTTGCGCAGGCCACGACACAAGAAGGTGCTGTTTGTGTCTGCTGTGTGACCCTAACACAAAAACATTCGCTATAAATATTGCAAACCACTGGTTTATATTTCTTACGAAACTAGTATCCTGCGGGTATTTCATTGTCATTCTATTAATAACCTTGTAGGAATACCGTGAATACATAATTGCCTGCATTCGAACTTAAATTGATCTTTTTATACATTTATATATTTCTTTATTAAAATATTGCTTACTTACTACTCAATATGCCTGTAAATTGCTACCTGGGGACGAATAAAGTTTTTTTAATTAAATTGAACAGTTTTACCAAATGTTATTTAATATTACTCATTTGCATTATTACATACAGTTAAAATGTTTTACGGTTTTAATATGTTTTTAGAACCCGGTATAAAATAAAAAGTCATCTATATGTAGTACAACCCTTTGTGGCTCAGAAATCTAATGGTCCACAGTGTTCACTGTTTTATTGAGATATTTTTTTCAATAACAAAATATTTATCAAAATATTATTAAATTATTTATTAAAATTGCTAACAAGCATGAATGTGTTCCTTATTTAATGTTTATTTTCTCCTTTTAGAGCTGTACACAGAATCGCAAATTAATTCTTATGAAATATTTTATGAGGAATGCTTTAAATGTGATGATAAAAAGTCTAAACAAACTTATTAACACAGCGTGACCGGTTCGGTAGGAGGGGGTAAAAATATAAAGGCTCCCGTATCTTATATTTTAACTAGATTGGAAAATATCTCACCACTCAGCCACAAAATAGGTGTATTTTAACTAACTGTGTACAACAGACTTTTTCCACTGAGTGTAATAACTACCACTCACAAGATTTTACCATAACTGTTGTGCCTTACAGACTCACCTTGAGAATTTCATCACCGATGATGATAATGGCGGCCGTGACTATTTTACCGTTCTCTGGGCTGCCATTTTGGGCCATAGTGCTGAGGTGAGCTCCCACACGACGAATCCTCTCAACGGCTTTGCTTAGCCGGGGTAAAGCCTGAAGCATTCAGCCGGGAGAAAGACTGTGGGGGGGCAAAAGAACTATTAAGGACTTAAGAGTACTATTAGACGTTAGTGAGTGATGATTATACACTGATATAAACCATAATGACACTTCAGACAAGAAATATAAGCTTTAATCCATGGGTAAGAGTCATTATTACAGCTAAATGAAAATCATTTAGTTGTAATATGAAAAAGGAGACATGGGCGTGTGTGACATGATAATACTGAAATTATATGAAACTACAGTGTAGAGACTACCAGTGAGTGTTAAGACAGTGGTGCGCACGTGATAAAGACATACTGTTTCTCCTTTACCTTGTATAATACAATGATCATATACACCCATAAATTTCAATGTGTACAAATGCCAAAGCTTCATCCAGAATGTTGCATTTGAACACCATTAACATAAGCTGTAATAAACAAACATTCGGTGTCACCCAGATGAGGATGGTTCCCTTTTATGTCTGGTTCCTATCAAGGTTTCTTTCCTCTTCATCTCAGAAACATTTTCCTTGCCACAGTCGCCACGGGCTGGTTTATAAGGGACAAACCTACATTTTTTTTATTCTTACTGCATTCTGTTTAAAGCTGCTTCGAGACAGTGTCTATTGTTGAAAGCGCTGAACAAATAAAACTGAATTGAATTGAATTTTACAGTGACACCAATAAGATCCGGTGTTACTATGGCAACCATTAGTACAAAAAAACGCCTACTTAAGACATTGCTGTGTGTATGAAAATAGATTTTCAATGGCCAAGAGTTACTGAGACTGACTAAACGCAGACTCCGGGACCTGACAAGTTAGGTGGGGACCCCCAGCCTGAGACTCAGTTGCTCTTATTAACTTTAAGTGAAAATCAGAAAACTGATGTCACAAACAAAAAGCCAACATTTTACATTAGTTTGATTCCTGTTTAGAATGAGGTATAGGTTAAGGACTCAAATGCGGGACTTTTATGTTTACCCATGCCTATAAGGCCTATATGGGCTGATAATTTACCTAGCTTTGCAGCTTTGGGTTTTGAATTCACAACCTTTTAATCACTTCCCATAGTCTTAGTCAGCTACCACTGCTTTTTAACAACTGTTAATTAAGATCATTTTAATTCCTGTATCTTCTGCTCACTTTAGTTCATGTTTCATCAACAAAAAGGGAATCGAACAGACACACTTAAGAGTTAGCACTAAGGAGCTCTTAAATGAATACGAGTTACAGTTTTAATTGAAAAAAAAAAATTAGTAGGAATAATTGACTAATGGATCTTGTTAACTCCCTTACCTTCTTAGCAGGTAATAAATATTTACTTTGGGTGAATTAGTCCAGGAAGTTAACGTGGGAAGGTCATCATCTTAAACCTAAACATGTTTCTGTCAAAGGGCAACTTACGGCAGCGGTCATGGGTTTGGAACACAGTATGTGTTCATCGATCGATAACCTCCAACGAGAGGGAACACGATATTATATAATAAAACATTTAAACAAACAGAGACAATAGAATAAATTACTAGATCGTTTACGGAAGTCTTAATTCGTTTACTTATACATGTACTTATGCCTTGCACTAAATTTCCGCCAAAACAAAACGACTGTGAGGCGTAGGAAAATCCGAGATCCTCCCGACAACCAATAGAACTGAAGTTATTTACCGGAACTGGCTTGAACGACCAATAAGCTTAACGAAAGGCGGGATTTACTAGCAAACCCGGAAGTCTAACTAGCTATTGTATGCGTGCAACGTTTTAATTCCACCTATATTCAACAAATCCCACCTCAACTCCGTTATTAGTTCTCTCACTCAGCGCGTCACCTAATTTTATAATTTACGATTCTAAATGTAATTCACAATTATATATTTTCTTGTTTTATTAAATTATCTGTAAAATTATTATGGAATATTATCTCATTTAAAATTAAACGTTTAAATTCTTTTTAAGATGCACTACTATTGAAAACAAACTATTTTCATTTACTCATAAGCAACTGTGTGTTAGACAGAATGAGAGGCCAGTTCATAACACACACACACACACACACACACACACAGGAGAGTGCACTCCACTCCAAATTCCGCTTTAGGTCTGCATTCAGGCAGTCGATCTCAATTATATTTTGCATTTTATATCTTGGATATAAAATTGTAAGATTTATTTTATATTTAATAATAACACAGTAATAATTACTTTAAAATAATTAATTTAAATTACTGTAAGTTAGAAATTTTGCTAAAGAAAAACAGACCTTACAGTCTTCAATACTTCAGTTTTTAACAACTTTTACTTGAGTTTTTCACTGCTTGCTTCTTGACCTCTTTTTATCTATGTTATCCCTCAAAGGAATTTATGCAGCTCTTTTAGACGATCAATCAAATTCAATACTATTTACTTTTAGTCTTCAGTGTAGAATTTGCCATAGAACCTACCCAGCTTTATAACAAGTTATGTACATATGATTCTTTCAGGCTGTTTGTAAACTATTAGCTGAACATAGAAAAAAATGCCTTTAGGATATTAAGTTACTCCAATCAGTTGGATTCTTATGGATTTCTGGTAAATGTGTGTTGTGTAATGAGAAAAACTGTATTTCCCAAACAGTGTAAATTTCATTGGAAGTGATTTTAGCCAAGTAGGATGTGATTCAGGATCAACAATCATAACCATATGATGTCATCTGTGTGTGCCGGCCAAACTCGCCTCAATCCATTTTTGAATCTGTCTCTGACAAAATAGCTTATTAGCTGACAATGATGGCACAAGGCATATTTAATAACATACATTTTTTTTTAAATATCTATGAATTTACTTTTTATTCTTGGCTGCACACACACACATCTATTGTTGGCCCTGAAGGCATTGGAAATGCTCCCACATTAACTAAACTGCACTTGTTGTATGCAGTTGTTGAGTATAGCATGTAATAAATGACATGTTATTTAAGTATTTTATGTTTTTTTTATATTTAATACATGCATTTATAATATTTACAAAGAGGGAAGATTCCTAAAAAGGATTAAGGCAGGATTACAGAGAATGTTAATCCAAGTTTACATCCTACCTGGCAAAATCACATCCAGTGTAGGGTTCACGATATATTATTTTGTTCACTGTTCACTGTTGTTTAGGGTCATCATCAGAACTAAACAGGACACTGAACCGAACAAACTGGAATCAACTGCGATACATATAAATTAAACATTACATTTACAACATTTGTCAGACGCAACCTACATTTATTTCATTTATCTACCTTAACATTAAGGGCCTTGCTCCAGGGTTGCACAGGGAATCCAAACAGTCCAATACCTTAACCACTAGGCTTTTGCCATTAGTCTAAAGCTCTGGCTTCACGAGACTATGCATACTGTATAATAACAAAATGTGCTTTTATTAATTCTTCAATATTTCAGGATATAACCTGGTAGTATAGTGTTACATTAGTGTAACAAATGCAGATGTGGCAAGAAATGTATGGCCTCTAGATGTCAGTGAGATGCCAGTTTGTACATTCCGTTTACCTAGTAGCAAAATATCTTGCCCCTTTTATCGCATACAATTAAAGAAACCAGCAATAGACAAAAGTATTGGAACACTTGATTATCAAGTCTGTATATGTGTTTTTTGAACAACCATTTTTCTCACTTTTACACCCATAAAAACCTCCACACTTCTGAAAAGGCTTTCCACTGAATTGTGTTGCTTGGCTATGGGTATTTGTCATTAAGGTCACAATAGTACTAGTGTGATCAAACATTAATTTGAGGCTGAGGTTGTCCTGGGTGCAGTCGGTATTCCAGTTCATCCCAAACGTGTTCAGTGGGGTTGAGCCAGAATCATGGTTCCGCTACTCCAATCAGAACAAAGCATGAATGGAGTTCAGTGGTTTTGTACACAGGTGTATTGTCATACTGGAACAATGTTTGTGTATTCTGGCTCCAGTGAAGTGATAATGTAATACTACAACATACAAATCCTTTCTAGAGAACTGTGAGGCAACACTTTGGGGAAGACAAACTGATATCTACAAACGTTTGGTCATGTGGTGTATATGGGCCTCTGTGCAGGACACTAGAGTTCTTTCAACCAGAACATGGCATGTCATAAGGAAGCATATGAGCCTTGTGCACAGGGAGAATTTTCATGCTAGAAAAGTGTTTGGGCCTCTAAGTTCCATTGAGGGGAAATCTTATCTACAGCATATCAAGACATTCTGCCCTTAAACTTTTGGCAATATAGTATATATACATTCACATTTACGGCATTTGGCAGACGCACTTATCCAGAGCAACCTACGTTCATTTTATTTATGCAACTGAGCAATTTGGGGGGGGGGGGGCTGAGTGGTGGTAACTTTGTTGTATTGGGAATTAAACCCACAATCTTTTGGTTAGCAGACCGACACCTTAACCACTTAGCTACCACCTCTTATATACACATTACTTGCTATACACACATCACTTTTGTATTGTACAGGAACATTTGTGTGAAATATTTTAAATTAAATATGCAGAGAGTGAGCTTATAAGAGCCTAAGTATATTTTTAGAAACCGGAATTAGACCCAGGGAGACTGTACCTAGACACGACTTAGACATTTGTCAGACAGCCTTGGCCCTGAGCAGCCAAATTAAAGTGCAAAATGTCTGAATAACCTGAAATATAATTCTTCTTCTTCCTACAGGCCATTTGTTCTCTCAACAAGAACACCTACAGCTTGGACCTTTTCTGGATTTGTTTTTTGTTACACCCACTTTCTTTAACTGGACTTTTGCACATCTTAGTTTGCAATTCTTGCACTTCATAACAATGCTTTTTTTGTATTCATTTTATTAATCTAAACCTATGATATTCATTTATGTGATTTTAATTATCCATATTGTTCTGTAAATCCCACTTAATTTCCTAATTAGTTCCACTTCTTCTTCTTTTTTTCTTCTTTTTATTCTACTGTTAAATTTTATGGTACAGACAGACATAGAAAGCTTTTTACTACATTTTATACTTGGTATGATTGTTTATGAAAATGTATATAAAAAATTGTAATTTGTATTTGGGAAGTTAGTGTAATAATAATTATGTAAGACAACACGGTTAGCACGATTGCCTTACAGCAAGAAGGCCTGTGTTTCGATTCCCGGGCAGGGGCCTTTTCTGTGTAGGTTCTCCGGTTTCCTCCCACAGTCTAAAAACATGTATGTTATGCTGATTGGTGATTGGTGCCCATAGGAGTGAGTGTGTCCCTGTGATGGACTGGCGACCTGTCCAGGGTGTACTCCTTCCCATCTTTCGCCCTTCCAGAGACAGCTTGGATAGACTCCAGCAGGATCCCTGTAACCCCGAATTACATTTGGCAGATGCTCTTATCAAGAGATAGTCAACTAGAAACTAGGCTACTAGTTTCCTTTCTGGTAGCAGTCCAACACCTTAACCACTAAGCCACCACTTCTCGAGAATAAGGGGAAATTAGGGGAAGGGGAAATAAGTAATTAGGGAATAAGCAGGTATGGAAGATAAATAAATTAATAACAGGGCATGTTGTTTACATACAAAAAAAACAATTCATGCCGAATTAGACTTGAAATCAAAATGATGTGCTTGTTTAATTTCTTAAACTTCTATCCCTGTTTAAAAAAAACACAATTTACCAATTTAGGAGGAGTCAGAAGGTTTGGACTCCATAGCAGCATCTGACTGACATGTAAACCAGCAACCAATCTCAGCATCATCATCCAGGTTGATTACTGTACAAAAACAGGCATGCAACCACATAGAAAGTATAGTGTATATTTGCTGTTACAGTAAAGCACCAGTCTCCAGAAATGTGTTTTTTGGTTGACAGCTTTCAAATATAAAAATGATCTAAAAAAAGAACATTGTGGTGCTAGAGGACACACACACGTCACCTGAAAATCTGATTTTGACTTTTAAAAAATCCTGTTTTGCGTGCATCAGAAACTAAAGAACCCAGAGAACCTGGAGTAAACCTATGTGAATACAGGAAGAACGTGCAAGCTCCACACAGAAAGACCGCTGCTCGGGAATCGAACCTGGGCCTTCTTGCTGTGACGCAATGATGCTAACCACTGAACTAGTTGGAAAAGTTGATTTTTATTGCTCCAATCAGCAGCAAACTTGTCAACATTTGCTGTTGTGCTGTATTTTTGTGGTTAATGTCGTGTTCCAAACTCGAACTAAGTTTTGTTTTGTTTTTTTTAAATCTGATTTGTCTTATTCAGATTTCATGTGATTTTTTTTTTTGGATCCTGTTCTGAAGACCTGAATTCTTATACCTCATGTGGCAATAGTTATAAAATAGTTAATAAACAAATGTAGCTGTCGTTTTGTGTTAAGAGACGAGTGTTGGTCAAACGTGTTCTTTCCTTTATTGCGCAAAAACCAAGAGGCCTCGCTTAGCCGGGCCAGGTGCAGGCGCTCGAGCTTAACGCCAAACCGCATGACGCAGGCGCTCGATCGCGGAAGTTGATTCTTTCTGGTCTTCGGAAAGGGTGGTGAGTTTTAGGACGGAGGAAAAGGAAGAGTGTTTCGGGGGGGGAAAGAACGATTTTGATGTACTTTTGTCATTGTTTTACGTCTGACCAACGTGAGCAAAGTGGCGGTGGTTTTATTCGACGCAGGACTGCGAGTGATATATATATATTTCCAATGTAAAACTGCAGGAAGTTAAAGTGGGGAAAAAAGCGTTCGGGAAAAGGAGGATATCGGAAACGCGAGTTGGACAGAGAGGAAGAGAGCGGGTAAGTTTCAAACTAAAGTTTACAATAGTTTCTTTTTTTTTTTGACCGCGTTATATTTCTAAAAGTTTTTACCCGCACCCCAACTGTACCTTTAGAATGCATAAAGCTGTTATAAAGTTTAAAATAAGTTTCTTAGCCGCCACAAACGGGTCCCTGTTTCCTGTGTATGTGTCCTACATGAGCTCTGGGTTCATGGTGACTCTCAGCCTTTACTATTCAGTTGGAATTGAGTCTTTCATCCCCACCTGAGAGAAAAGAATGAGATAAAATCACAGTAAAATGTGTTGGTATATCCCAGAGTGCAGGGTCAGCCATGATGCAGCGTCCCTGAAGCAGGAAGCGGTAGCTTGGCAATGCCGGGACTTGAACCCTCATCTTCTGACCACTAACTTAGTAACTGTTTGAGCCACCACTGCTCCTGAAGGGGGTTTGTTTAATGCTCACTGATCATATCTGACACATAAAGACATTAATCTATACTTCAAGGGAAGTGGTAGCGCAGTGGGTAAGGTGTTGGACTGCTAATTGGAAGATCGGGGTTCAGTTTCCAGCACCACAGTTGGCTGGTCCCCTGAGCAAGGCCCTTAACCCCTTATTGCTCAAGTGTATAAAAGAAAAGAGTGTAGGTCGCTCTGGATAAGGACGTCTGCCAAGTGTTGGAAATGTAAAGGGCAGCCTCTGATATCCGCTTATTATTACTTTATGACATTATAACTGTAATGTGACGTCTGGACTAAATGCAAAAAAAAAGCTCTGTTAAGTGAACATGCTAACAAAAGCACAAATAGATCAGTAATAATGGTGACTCGATACCATTTTTTTATGGCCCATATCGATACCATGGACTTGAGTATCCGCCGATACCGATTCCGACCCGATACCATCTTTAACTTCCACTTAAACATTTGTTAGAAGGATGAACTGTGCTTAACGTAGCCTTTTTTAAAAAACACCAAGCTTAAACAGGGCAACAAATGTTCAACCCCCCCTGAAAAAAAGCCCCAAATAGATAGTTCACAACATGACTTCTGCTGCATTTTTAGTTCAATATTTCAAACTGTACCAGCATTTTTAACCAATCAAAATAACATTTAAAGGAGCAGATACTCCCCCCAACTCCTCTAAGATATTTACCAGTATCAGACTGATACTGAGTATTGGAATCGTCACACCTCTGTTTTTTTTACTCTGCAGATATTGATACCCAGTTCTGATTTTGTGACTATATCCGATATTTATTTATTTATTTATTTATTTTTTGATGACCTGCTTACATCATCTTTCAAAACTGACCCGTATCCGATATCTGTGTTTACACTGTACTCTGCAAAGCAAACCTAGACGTACTGATTAAAAAAAGGAAGTAAAAAATTGGGTGATTATTTATGGATGCAATGGACCAAAAAGAAATGATTATTCAGTATGTTACTTCCACATCATCTTTAAAGGTCAGCAAAACAATGCTTTCTTTGGGCAGAGGAAAAAAAAAGAGTCCCTGTTGCAGTCTGGGCAAATGTAGCATTGATAATCCTTTTATTTATACACACACACACACACACACACACACACACACACACACACACACATATATATATATACCAAATACCAAAATACACAGTTGCGCTGAGTTATATATACTTTATATCTTCGTTTGGTTGACGCCATGAGCCACCGCCGCTTATTCAATGAAGTTCTCGTATTGACAATAAATTCCGATCTGTCTGTTTACATGGCAGACGCTAATGCATGTATCGGATTCATATCCGATTAATTTCCACATATAAATGGGACGTCAACCCGATCTGAATCTAATCTAGATTCCATGTGTTTTTTTCCCTGCTTACACGATCGTGGGTCATATCCCATCTATGCCACATTTAGAGAAAAATCAGAGTTAGTCACTCGATACGTGCAGTGGAAATGTGGCCAAACTGATGTCCGTCGCTGAAAAGCGTTCCTGAACAATTTTTGATATTTCGAAATGATTTTTATTTATTGGAAGGCGAAACGTTCAAGTGTTTAAGTATTATTGTACATAATCAGATAATAATCTTTTTACACATCCTAACCAGAGCCTACACCACACGACCAAACATTTTTACACATCTTATGAGCGGCGTGTCTTCCCAGAAGTGTCACCTTACAGTTTTCTAGAAGAAATTTGTATGTTATAGTATTACATTATCACTTTACTGGAACTAAGACACACAAACATTGTTCAAGCATGATAATACACTTCAGCTTCATGAAGAACATGCTGTGTTCTAATTGAAGTAGAGGAACCCTGACTCAACCCCAGTGAGCACCTTTGGAATGAACTGAAATACAGACTGCATCCCAGACCTCCTCCACATCAACATTAACGTCTGATCTTACTAATACTATCATGGCTGGATGAACAAATGTCCACAGCCACATGACATCATCTAGTGAAAAGTCTGCACAGAAGTGTGAAGGTTTTTATAAGAGAAAAAGTAAGACTAAATCTGGAATAGGAATCTTAAAAAAAATAAAATAAAAACAGACATATAGATGTAATTGTAAGGTGTTTTAATACTTTTGTCCCTGTGGTGTATTTCTGGTTTATAACACAGCAATATTTATAATAATTTTATCAATCGGAACAGAATTAATTTAATCTGTAATTTTATAAACACACGGTAACATCTTGTTTACAGAAAGCTATAAGATACAAACAGTTTTTTATGGATGTTTCATTTTATTAAACTATAAACATTTTTTTTTTTTTTTTTTTAAAAAGGTCCTTTAATTACCCACAATACACTCTTTAAAGGCGTTTTCTATTTGGCATGCAGTTCAGGGCCAATCCTGTGTTTAGGTTAGTAACTTTAACTATAACACTGCCCTCGATTAGACGGGTTTGTGTGTGATTTATCTTGGCAGACAGGATTACAAGCTCTGCTTTTCACGGGTGTCAGCTGAAGCTTGAGCATGACTAAAGCAGCAATCACTCCCTAACGCTACCCCGGCAGCATTCCGACTTCATTCTCATGCCATGTTGGATCCTTCGGCTTACTTCCTTACATTGTTCTAAGTCATGACTTATAAGAGCAGCCATTTTAAATTTCAAAAAAAAAAGTTCCAGATGCAAGAACGCGCGTAATAAAATCCAAATTACACATGACGTACCATGATGTTATAAGAAATAGTTTCACACCCGAGGGGTGGGTTGGGTGTGCATCGAATCGCATACTTGGGCACCTTTTTTAGTTTTTTAGTTTTTGAGTGAATAGTGTAGTGCGATCACACTGTAAATTCCAACAACAGGAAGTAAGACTAATTACCTCAATGATGCATTTATAAAATATTGAAAGAAAAAAAAAGTTGAATGTTGGACACTTTATGCACCAGTGACCGGACGGCAACTTTGGTAGAAAAGATATCTTGATGATGTGTTTTAAATGAACCTATGTTTTAAAAATCTACCATAATTCCATAAATCTAGCAGGGACAATTCCTACTCTACACCCTACAGTAGAGTACATATCCCATAGTGTAACTGTATAGGGTGTAGTATACTATTTGAAATACAGCTGCTGTTTGTATTTATTAATAAATTATCTGCAAAACAAAGCAAGTTATTGTTAAAGCAGCTCACCAACAGCTCCAAAGTTATCAAGCAAAAGAAAACCACAGTGTCATGTGGCTGATAACAATGACTGGCAGATGCCATCACCCAGATCTACTTACATTTATCTCTTTTATCCACCCAAACAATGGAGGATTAAGGGCGCAGCAGGTGGCAGCTTGATGGTGCTGGGACGTGAACCCATGATTTTAACCACTGAGCTACCATTTTCTAGAAACTTCTGCCTAGAAATGTAGCTCTTGACTCCTAACAGCAAGCTTTAGGATATCAATGATTGTAATTTTCTCTTTTTTTTTTAGACATGAAATCGTGGAGTTTTGCGTTCAGGGGTCTTCTTGTAGTCGAACAGCCGAACGATGCACAGCTTTAACACACGTTAGCAAACTGCCCTATATTAAGTATTGTACAATTTGCGTTCTACTTGTACAATGAAAACTTTTAAACAATAGTGTCTGTTGTGTCAGAAGCTTGGGGCCATTTTTACAGACTGTGGTAAATCAATCTTGGAGGTTGGACAGCAGTCTTGTTTCATTTTTTTCTCAAAGAAGCAGTTAGCATTAAATTTCTCCGAAGTTAGTGATTAGCTTTCACAATTGGCTAGCTAAACCGGTAAGTAGTAATTAATAACAAATAACTTTAACCAAACATTTTATCTAGTTGTGTTTTGAATTTGATTAGAGATGTAACTTTTTTAACTGTTATATTTTGACATCAGAAAACACCAAAGGTTTTGTTTCCACAATAAAACCTTTATTCAGTACTTCGGGGATTTTGCAGCTCTTTTTGCGATTGTTGTGGGTTTAAATCACTGCCTTTTAAGCAGATTTTCTAGAAAGAAAAAAATGTTGCAGTTGTTTTAGGTGTTTTGTTGCAATTACGTTGTGAAGGTTACCATCACAGTGCAAGCTGCGTGAAACGGTTTACCTCGTTTCGTGAAGATAATAGAGGAATTGCTTTAAATGCTCTTTTGCAGTGTTGTTTGTTGGTAAATGTGAGAAAATAGCAAATTAGTTCCTACCTTTTAAGCGTGGCGGTACAATGATGTTGACTTTGAAAAACAAATCACTGTGATTGAATAAAATCACACAGTCGTGCAGAAAGCACAGGGATTGGTTCAATTTGCCTTACTACCTCAGTTGGACATTGCAAAATCCCGGAGAGGAAAATTATATTTTCATATCATACACGAAATATCTGGAAAACACAGTGTGTGTAATGTGTGTTAAAGAGTTTAGGACTGAGGAAGCTGCAGACAGGCTTGTGAAAGCTCCATTTGCTTTCCATCTGTCTAGAACATTGATAAAAACGATCAATCCATTAGTTTGATGGACAAAATCCTTAACAACCAATTATCGGTCATTGATTAATCATGGCCAGCTTTAAAATTGGTTAGTACTGATCAGTTCCCAGCCGCTGCGGACGTTGTTTGTCAGCTTTAACTCTGACAGATGGGTTCTCTTGAGCATCACACCGAGAAACCGAGTTTAACCTAAAAAACATACAAAAACACTTGTTAAAGCCATTTTTCAGGTCCACTTTTTCCCCTAATCACCATTGAAAACTCGTATCCAGTGGGCGTTATTCTTTCACCAGGAAGACATCGTGTACTTTATTCGGTTACAGCAAAGTGCCATCTACAAAGTGGTAATTAATTAAAGACTTTAGCAAAGACCGTGTGTTTTATTTCCACTTTCTGAAGAAAAATCCATGGCATGTTAACTATGTAATTGTTTTATATAGTGTGATGTGAGTGTTTGAAAACAATTACCTCATATTATCTATGATAGTGGATAAGAGTCCGCCAAAGTGCGCAAAATTCAAGCTCTATAAAAGTTCTTTATCTTTTTTTTTTTTTTTTTTTTTTTTTTTTTTTTAAAGAAACGATCCTACACTAAAGATCAAGCCTCATAAGCAAAACACAAGGCAAACCAAACGGTTTCACATTATACAATAATCATCCATGTCATGGCAATCAGCGCAACAGCATTGTTCCTCTTCGAGCTCTACAATACACAGTTATTAGCGTGTCTTACAAATCACAGGTTGTCGCAGCACACACTGTCTTAAGTAACAGCTGGTGACACACACCACAGCAGGTGACTGATATAAACATAGCCTGCATTTCTTCCACAAGCAGTAGCTGGTGGGGTTCCAGCTCAAGAAAAAAAAAAAAACAGCCTCTGTCTTCGGTCTACTATTTTGCAGAGATTATTTGAGGTCATGGCTAAATATTAAGCCTTGGAATTAGCCTGTGTTAATATGTAGCTTTAGGTGTAAAATTTCAAGCTTTAGGTTTTGAAAAGAAGCTCTTTTCTACTATGATGATGGTTCCATCAAGGTTTAAGTTAATGGAGAGGAAAAGGGGTTCTATGGACATATAATATTTTGGAAAATGTCTTTTTATCAAAACCTTTTAACAAATTTTATGTCAAGCATGTAAGCGCTTAAATATACCACGACATTAGCCGTCAGATAATACCAAGAAGATGTTAAGAAACCCTCACAGAAACAAGCTATATTAAAGGTTATCACAACTACTAAAATAAATAAAATTGGGCCTGAATATACAGTAGGGGTTTTTTTGGTCTTTGTGCATGTTCTGGTCAACACCTGCCCAGTTAGAGGTTCTTCATGGAATTTTACAGCAGTAGCAGTTGGTGTTTTTTTTTTTTTTTAATAAGGGGAAGCACAGCCATTTGTCTGCACAGCTGTGTCTCAGCACTCTAAAGCGGGGCTTACACCTCTTACACCACTTTGGTCCTCTGAGACATTTTTTAAAAATCCTAAAAGATTCCTATCATCCTATGTCAAAATCTGTTGTCTCAGATCACGAACATTGCTGGTCATGGTCATCGGCAGCCGTTTAACAGCTGTGCAGTCACTTTTTTTCCTCTGATAAACCCAAGGGGATTTTCAGACACTTCTCTGCAGTGTGAGTTCTTCTACAATGACCGTCAAAAGTTTATTTATTACTAATAAACAGATCCCCTTAAAGTACGGGAATATTATAATCCTTCGCTAGATATAGGGGCAGTGGTGGCTCAAATGGTTAAGGTGCTGAGTTGTTAATCTGAAGACCAGAAACACCTGGGTTCAAGCCCCACCTCTGGCAAGTCAACCACTGTTGGGTCCTTGAGCAAGACCCTTAATCCCTCCTGCTCCAGGGGTGCTGTATCATAGCTGACCCTGCGCCCTGACCCCAACTTACTAAGATGGGATATGCGAAAAATGCATTTCATTGGCTCTGTACACGTACCTTGCACAATGACAATGAAGTTGAATATTATTATTATTATATTTTCGGGTTGAATGTTTACATAAGACGATCTGGTGTTTTCCATCCCAATGCTTTAAATCTAAATAATAATTTTGGAAATGTCCACAGCTTGTTTGCCCCTCCATAAATTAAATGATTAAGATGCATCTCGTAATCCCTAGTTGTGTGAGTGTGTGTATTTCTTAGTTGTTGATCTAAAGACCTGGGTTCAAGCCCCACCACCGCCAGCCAGCCACTGTTGGTTTCTTGAGCAAGACCCTTAACCCTTTCTTCTGCTCCAGGGGCGCTGTATCATAGCTGACCCTGCGCTTTGAGCCCCAACTTACTAAGATGGGATATGCAAAGAAACAAGTTTCACTCTGCTGTAAAAAAGTATATGTGACAAAATAAAAAGGCATTTACTTTTGGGATGTACGCTGAAAGTAATCAGAACAACTTGATAAAGGGAGGAAGTTTTAGTTCGATAAAAATACAATGCTCCAAGTAAATCACATTATGCTGACTAGATGTACATCCTGCTATTTTTCGTTGTGTTCACAGATGTTTCTCATGAGCAAATATGTTTGCATCATCTTGGCATCAAGTATCTGCATTGCTATATAACAAGTTCAGTTATACTGTGGTGTTATGTCATCTTTTGCCTTTTTAAATATAGTTTTAAATGCTGTGATCCCCTCACAATCATCCGTCGGTACGTCCTGTGCTCTGCAGAAGCCTCGAAGAAAACCACAAAAGTAATACTGATCAGACAAGCAACCTTTGCGAGGGCTGTGGGCGGTTAGGCTACCAAGCGCTAAAACTGGTACGCTGTTATCTAAACATTGACCCCATATTGCGCCTGGAAAGATAAATATACACCAACTCAATGATCTCCTAAACTTAATTTCTGAAACACTAGCTTGAAAATTCACTCTCTGAACTTGTTTTTAGTACATAACTTACAGACAGGAAACTGTAACCAGGGGGCTCAGAATGTTTTTTTCTTCTGTAGACAGTTTAGAAGAAGTGAGATTGGAGTTAAAGTGAAATTTCACCACAGAAATTTCTGTGGTTTGTTCTGAGATTCTGCTGCTAATGCGTTCTATTAGCTGCGTTCTAAATGACATACCGCACACTAGGGCTGTGCAATATGGACAAACTAATTGTATTGCAAGGGTTTTTTTGTCATAAATATTGCAATTGCAGTTATATTCGTGATTTATGGAAATTGTTTTTGCTTTTTCAAACATGCTACATTCCAAATGTATTTAAGGAACAAGAAATGCGAAAACAAAACGTTACACAATAAAATAACTATCAACAGCTTTATAGACAAAACTGTAATAAATTCTTTTTTAAAACAAACAACATAAAATAAATTAGGCTTTTAACTAACCTAAATTCCAGTCATAACAATAAATAAACTTCCGAATAGTTTTTTAGCTCACACATTTCACAATGAAATAAAACTTTACCCTACTGTATTAACTGCTTAATAAACTGAATTTGATAAATTGGGTTTTAAAAAACAGACAACATAAAATAAATGATACCAATGAGGTGAACAATTTGTGCGAGCTAAAATTGTAGGCATATTTATATTATTTTTTATTGTCACTTATGGTCATCCTAATAAAATGGGACACATAATGAGTGTAAAAGAACAGCGAACTTTCTGTGAATTCCAGTGCTTAGCGTCCATACCGTCCATAAAATTTACCTCTGCTGCGCTTGAATTGTTTGAAACCGAGATGTTACAGGTATAGGGGTGTTACTAGACACTTATCTTCTGAGACGAGACGAGATGAGACGGGAGACTGGGTTCGGAAGAACGAGACAAATATACTTTATTTAATAAAATACATGGAAAGATAGTTTTATTCAACTGAAAAAATACAAAATCCAGATGTACTGATGATCTTGTGCACAGCCACATCCATATTACGTGCATTGTCTGTTAGCAGAGGTGTCCGGTATTCATTTCTTACAATGTTAGCATATTGTCTTGATCTTGTCCATAATTCTTTTGCCGTTTCTTATGTAACAGACTAACCTGTTTATTGGGTTTAGATGTTGTAATTTTTGTGTCGGCACTAGTGGTGCAACGGATTACAAAACATCACGATTTTTGAGTCACGGATCAGATCATTTTTTGGAAAAAGGGAAAGACGAATAATTTGCTTTGCATTCTTTACAAAAAATTTTCATCAGATAACTTTTAAAAAAAAAAAAGTTTAAAAATTTAATCAATAAATTACCAACTTAATAAAAATTTTAAATATATTATTCACTCCTCAGTCATTAAAGTGTAACATGTAAAAACAACCTGAGACCTGAAAAAAATAGATGTGCTTATCGATTTAGCCCGTGAAGCCAAAATGCTCCCATACATGTGGTTTGAATGTGCGGGAGGTTTTTTTAACCTTTTCTGCTTCTTTGTTAGCCATCGTTAACTGATTAATATATGTCATGTGAACTCAACTGCTCCGTGTAGTTACGAAATGACTTGAAAAAGTCAAGCCCCTCGAGGCTTGCCGTAGTTTGGTGAAAGTGCTTGCGAGAAAAAGAGAAAAAGTTATATATACATGTCTGGATCTAATAAACAGTTCAGTATATTTTTATACTGCTTTTGTTTTTTATTTTGTTGGACTCAAATGTTTAGGTAAACCTGTGAGGAACGCTCAGTTACACTTTTTTTTACTGGAAAACCAAAATGTTGCCACACAAACGTTATTTTTTTCACAAGACCAGTCGGATCTCGCAAGCTCACACCCCTATAATTGACATATAATAGTAGACGGACCTGGGAAGACGAACTGAAATTATAAACACTGCTTTTCCCTCATTGACGTGAAAGACGAGACTGTTTATGTAACATGCAACTAATGACCACGTAGAAAGAGTCTCTTTACGTCGGTGGAAAGTAATTCTTGTAAAAACTATTTGCTCGGTGCACAGTGAGCAAATAGTTTCTCACAGTGAGCTTCGGTTATTCAACATCTTAAACATGCGCAGAAGAATGTCGCAATATAAATAAATTCAGACATAAAATCGCAGCCTAATGCAGTTGAAAAATTACATGCACAAATCGTGATTGTTTTGTGATTGCGGTCAATTGCACAGCCCAACTACACACTAGCATTTGCTAACACTATGTGCCTTTAACGTCTACAGTAACATTGTTCAAGTTGTTTTCCAGTTGACATCACTTGCAGTGTCGAATGCTACTATTTTTTAAATGTTCAGGAAAGATTGGGGTATTTTATTGGATATGGGACCCAACAGAGATTCTTATTGTAAACTTTTGCAACTGGAGTTAATTTTAAGCCTGTTCTCGGCATGAAGAGAGGGCGTGAAGAGCGATAGCTGAAGGAAAGGAGCGCGACTGTTTTAGTGCAACATAATGTGTCTGGGCTCGAAGGGAGGGAGAGAGATCCTAAAATAGAGCTGCTGTTTGTGCCTTGGGAGGCTCTGAATTTTAATATACCATCAATTTACAACAGCAAGTTCTCCCAAAGCAGATCGCCTGCTCGTTCAGGATCACATCAAGTAGCCGGAGTTACACACAGCCATCACGATCGTGCCAGTGTGAGAGCAGTTAGGGTGTTGGTGACGGACGATATTTTTGTTGCTCATCTTTATTTTTTTGTTCTTACAAAAGCGGCCCAAATTTGAAATGCAACGCTGCTTGAAGCACACACTACACCGTATTCAGGTTTTCATTGTGTTACCGTACACCACAGAAAACTATCGCATCTGGAGTTCACGCAGAGTTTAAACGTACTTTGTTAATTATTGATCGGAACGAAGGTTAAGGTGTGTTAAATCGCTGCAATCCTACTTTCCACAGAAGTGGCAGAAGGTGTTTGATAACATGGCAGTGGCTGAAGTTGCATAACAACTACTGAAAAGACATAAATTGACTTCACTTTTCCATTTGTGTGTGTTTACCTGGCTGGCGGAAAGGGATTTGGCTCACAGACACAACAGTGGCTTTAATTGAAGCTTGAAATCTAATGGTCAGTAATATAAAACTACTCAAGTTTATTAAAAAATAGAAAGGTTTACCCAAAAGGTTATAATAATAATAACATATTTAATTTTTTGCTTAGATTACATTCGATTATTCATACTTTTTTATACACTAGGCAAAAAGCAGCAAACAAAATCTGCGCTTTCCCATCATTCAACAGGACAGGCACAGATTTTTCTCTCCAAAAGAAGGTGGGTGCTATAGGTAATAAACCCTGTTCCTCATGGTTACTTACCTGTTTAACAACACCTGAGTGAGTCGTTACCTTTTGGGGAAAAATATATATTCTAAATTTATCAACTGCTGAGCAGTCAGTAGTGATTTAATGCAGTTGGTGCTACATGGATTGTACAGTAGTGGGTACAGAATTGAATGTACTGATTTAAATAAAGCATATACTGAACTGAATCCAGGAAGTACTGAACTGAATATAGTAGATACTTTATCAAATACAATAGATACTAAATCAAATGCAGTAAATAATAAATTAATTCCGCCGGTACTGAATCAAAAGCTGTAGTGTACTGAATCGAATACATACTGAACTGAATTCAGGAAGTATACTAAATCAAATCCCAGATACTAAATCAAAGAGATACAGAGATATGAGATACGGAATTAATGCTGCAGGTACTGAATAAAAAGCTGTAATGTATCAAATCCAATAGAGTAGGTACTAGAATAAATGCCGAATGCTGCAGGTTCCGAAGCGAATGCTGCAGGTACTGAATTAAATGTACTTAATACTTTATAATTGCATTAGGTACTTAAATATATTAGGCACTAACTTGATTACAGTAGATTCTGAAATGAATGCTGTAGAAAGTTAAATGCTTAATTTACTAGATGCTTAATCAAATGCAGTGTGCACTGAATCAAGATTGCAGTAAATACGGAACAACTACGCAATTCCAGACGCATCTGTGTTTTTCAATTTAAACTCACGTTAAAGCTTTGATTCTACATCAGATTCTATTCAAACTGAAAGGTTGAGTTAATATTTAGGGTTAAGAAGTTTAGAAGGTTTGAAAGTCTGCCTTATGCTGGATCCAGCAAGACTTCTCCTGTAAATCCTGTAATTATAGAGCTCATAAAAGAACGAATGCCACACTTAGGCCCCGCCCACTCTGGGTGAGAGCACATTCCTCTAGGGAGACTTAATCCATTAAAGGATATTTTTCCACTTTTTTTCAAGTTGGTTTTTATTTGTCTGGGATGTAGCCTGCCTTATAGAGTCATGGTCATCTATCCTGTTATCTAGACATTAAGCTCTATTTAAACACTACGAGGGCAAGTTGCTAGTAACGGTGCTTCGAAGTCGCAAGCAGACATTCCTTTTAATGTTTCCCTGATTTGGGGTTTGTATAAACAATCTTGCCAATGTATACGATGGGGCATCAAAAAGTTACGAGACATGCCAACAGATGGCAGCACAAGGCTGTGGGCTGCACACACAGTCACAGGGAGCACAGCCTTTGCCATCTACCATCTGTGTGTCTCCTAACTATTTGACACCACCTTGTATCTGCAGCATATCATGCAAGATGACGGAGAAGCAGTGTGTACACTTCATGAACCACATGCCCTTGTCTTCCTTTACTGCCCTTGAAAGTCACTACATCATGCGCATCTTATTGCAGAATTAAGCAGAAAATTGACATAGACACTGTAGCCATTTTAGTATAATTATTAGTCAAAAATTTATACCTAAATCTTTACGCTGATTTATATGTTATTATATAATTTAGATTGTCACGCATGGCGTGTAATGAGTCAACAACAGTGAACAGGTTAACTTTATTTACCTCAAGTGACGTGTCCTCAGAATTGCTTCAGTGTCTCGGATGCAGGCAGGTGGTCGCAGTGCGTCTGTGAGCATGTGTGCATACAGCAGGGGAGGGGCACGTCCTGACAGACGGGGAAGAAGATCTGACCGACTTAAAACAAAGCTGCTTTGCCAAAATCACAGCTTAAAACTGAAATCTTGTATGTTATTTTATATAAAAAGTGTTAGGAATATTTACAATTCATTGTTTCCTCCAAAGTGAAGGTGATTAGTAGGTAATGTTCTTGACCCACAAAATTCCTGTGCCATAGGAAGTTTTAGAAACTGAAACGAAAAGATTAGTCCTGTACTACTACTTCTATTATTCTATTCCAACATTTCATTAGTAATATTACACACTTGCACTTTGCACTACTTTCTATTGTAGGACAGATCAATTAATCGACATTATCGACAACTAACAAATTGTCCATAAATATTTTTGTTGTTAAATAATCATTTGATCTTATGTGACCTAATGTAAGGGCCCGTAATAGCGTGGTTTAAACAGGGTAATTCAGTGCTCATGCAGAAGAAGACACAGCACTTAAAATACTTTACAGTGTAAATAGAACATCCATTATTGTTGCGCATTAAGTAGAAACCTGAATTCCAGCGCAATAACGAGGAATGGTGCAGTAGTATTTGTTGACCTAAACAAAATATATATATATCACGATAAAACTTTTACGGTGGTATGAACTTTAAACACATTTCCGATATTTCGATATACATTCCTCACTGAATGACGTTCAGGGCAGAACCATAAGAAAGAGCAGAACACAATTGGCTACTTGCAGTTTTTTTCAAGTTTATGGAATGGGCATTTTTCTCTATCTGGCAACCCTGTCATCAGCACATTCACAAATTAGGCAAAAAAAGGCTGGTTAAAAACAAAGCGAAAGCCTGAATTAATATCGGTGTTGAGTCGACTACTGAAGTCAAATAGTCTAAAATATTACAGATTTTGGTGTGTTTTGAAAGTAACATATCTTATGTATTTTGTGTACCTTTATAAATTAGTTTACTTGAAGCAGCGGCGTGTAATCAATTTTTTTTTGTTTAGTATTTTAGCACTGTTACTAGCTGTACTATATGTTGTCTGATGTATTGATGTCTGTGGTCATCTAGTTTGTGCACGTTGATAAGTTCAGGAGGTGTGGGTTTAGACCGCCAGAGTGGGGCGAAAACTTTGTGCTATCAGGCTACAGATAGCATTTTCCACAATGTCCCACTACACCTTTAATTACAAACGTTGTTAAATTATGTTTTGAGATCCAATCTAATGCTTAAATAATAAGACATATTTGTGTTGATTGGAATGAGAGACAGAGTTTAGGAAAAAGGAAAAAAAAAAAAAAACGCCAAACCCAACGTCAACTGCAGGAAAGTATTTACCAAACCTATATAACAGCAAACGGTTATTTGTTGTGAAGTGTGAAAATGTATTTGTAGAAACACATAAAATCATTCAGTCAAATGTTTAACAGCCAGTAAGACACACAGTCCAGTTGGGGTAAATGAGGTAAGCACATTAGGTTGAAAAAATGTTAACAAGCTATAGATGTTTTTATATATTCTCAGAGAAAGTACCAACTTGACAAAACCATCATTCTGGCATTAATGCAAATTAAATCCAGTCGACTGTAAGGAACATCGGAAGGAGTTTATTACACAATAATGACTAGCCATTTTGGTTTACTACACATACTTTAAAATTAATATGCACACTCTTTTTGTTCATAAAGTCGAGTACATATTCAAACATAGCTCTTGAATTGCACCACTTTTAACACCAGAAGAGTGCATGGTATTTGGTGTTGACTCCTCTTACTTTAAGACTGAGACTCAAGAGTCCGGAGTCGGCAGACGGAGTCGACTTTAACAAAACCATGGACTGAACACACGTACTGGTAGTTTCGCTTGTCTTGCACTAAATATGCAAAACACTACTATCGGGTTAAGTGTATCATCGTTAAGGGTACTTAAAATGCACCACTTCTAGTTGGAATTACTTATTGTAAATACTATTTATACTATACAATAGTACAGAAAAGAGCTCAAGCATGTGATTTGGGGCGGACCTTAAGATCGGCAGTTGGCCATCAAGAAAATGAGTCCTTTATAGTTGTGGAAAGGGAGGAATCGCAGAAAGGATGTTTATTTATTAAATTAATGATGATGATGATGATGATGATGATGACGCAATGTACGGTCCAGTGTATTGAAGTCAGTTCAGAGAGTTGTTTTACTCTTAATTGTTCCTAATTGTGTACAGCTAAAGTATTTTGCCCTAACCATAACGTTATTAAGTTATGCCTTAACCTTCCACCAAGACTAATTTTCACAAAAAAATGAACAAAGTGACTGTCGGCGCCGTATGTATTTGCTTTTTTTGCTTTCTCCCTCCTTCCTTTCTCACTCCGGCTTTATAAAAAAAAAAACAAAAAAAAAAACAGTCGTCTGGACACAGAAAGAAATGTACTTTTCTCTAAGGGGCACAAAATGTTCCGGAAGTGTTGCTGTTGGTAACTGTCTATCGAGACAGTGTACTGAGTGGACTTGCATTGAGTGCCTAGACTGTAGAGAGAGTTTCTTGTTATTCTTTATGTCTGAGGCAGACAAGTAGGGGCAAATACACCTCTCCTCATATCGGATCATTCTTATCATACCATTGCTGTGTCTGAGCACGACCATTTCTGTCTCTGTCTATTTCACACACTCAAATCAATGGTACTCAGTAAACACACAGAATTGAGCAGTTTTCAACATATCAGCAGGAATATTAATGTTGATAAGATGAAGCTTTGTGTGTTTGAAGACATATTTGTTTGCACATATTGTGGGGGAGGTGGTAACGCAGTGGTAAACTGCTACCTGGAAGACTGTGGTTGAGATTTCCAGCAGAACGAAGTTACCACTGATGAGCCCCTGAGCAAGAACATTAACTGCCAGTTGCTTAGTTGTATAATTGAAATAAATGTAAGGTGCTCTGGGTAAGGGCGTCTGCCAAATGCTTTTGATGCACTGTAAAGGCCAGGCCCTTTTTTCTGCCTCGAGCACTTACAAATTAAAACCACTGCAGTTGTAAACAATAAGAATCGAGTGACTATAATGAAGTTGATATCCAGTAATTTCATTGGCATTTCTTGTTTTTTTTTTTTACAATTCTAAGAACTTCTTTATTGTAAATAAGTTTGTGTGTGTTGTAGAATTTAGTTAGTTAGTTCTTGGCTGATAGCGCTGGTACCTGACCTGGTTTTCTGCTTTTATACCACATCCACCTCAATGTTATGGAATTTCCAAATGTAAAGACGGTGTAGCAGTCTCCTTACCTTAAAACTTGTGATAAATATTCAGATATTTTATTAGGTTTTGGGTTGTTTTTTCATTTCTCTCACTGTCTTTCCTTCACACACGTCACTTTAACATTAGCACTACTCTATGATGCAAAAACACACACAGAGTGTCCTGTCACAGAACTGGTTTCCTCTAGCCTCATTCTGTTTCATCCGGTTTGGTTTGTCGTAGCATTGTTAACTCAAATGTGGTGGTCAAACGCTTATTATGATGTGACACTTGTGTAATAGAGGCGGGGTATTTCGCCAAGTTAACAATAAAAAACCTTTTCTGTTCACTTTTTATAAATAATATGATTTGTTTTATGCATGAATAAATATTGTTGGGTCCCTGAACAAAGGCCATTAACCCCCAATTGCTCAGTTCTATAAAATTCTGCAATTCTCTCTAAACTAAACTAAATTTTATAGCCAATTTGCTACACGTGGCTTATAAAAAACACAAAAATACTGTGGATACTTACTAACCACACTTAAATAGGGTAAACACACTTACAATCTCATTTCTGATTTGTACACAATTTAGACAGTGAGTGTTGGATCATGATTTCAGTGTTAAACAGATTACTTGTTTTCGCCAAGTAGCGAATCGTACATTAGCGATTGTAGACGACTTATGCGTGAATCCTGGCTGTTAGAACATCCCAGAAGATTTTGGTCAACACAGAAAACATTTCAACGCTGCATAGGATTTTTTTTTTTTTCGGTTTATTAAAAGTGTGGTTTATGACAGCTGCATGTTGGAACGTTCTTCCTGTCAGATAAGATAAAGTGACATTTTTTGGAGTATAATTCACACCCATCGGTAATTCAGGGAAAATTTTTTTTACAAATGGGCCACATGAAAAAAAAGACCTGTGCGGGATGGATTTATTTCATCCTGCCACTGTAAGATTCTGTCCCGCTCCCGCAAAAATACATTAGTTTTCCCCCATTCCTTTCCACAATATTCCATTTTTTTCCTCACTTCCACCCACAAAAGCCTGCAGCTAAACTTAAAGTTATAAGTTTTATTTTCACTGCTTTCTACTTTCTGTCATTCGTTTCACTTCCCGATTGTATACGAAAAATGTAAAATACAAATATTTTGTATTATTTTAATGAGTTATATGATTTAATAGAATGTTGAACTTGATATCTGTAATACTAAGCCGTGTCATATCTACATTCCACGCATGAACCACCCGAGAGTGACTGTAGCTTCTGATGTTTTGTCTGTGAATCCTTTTAATACTAGTAGTCTTTAATGCACTAGACAGATAATATTTCATTTGTTTTTAAGTAATTAATTTTAAGATATTTTCATTTTGCAGAAGTGATTTTTTTTTTTTTTTTTTTTTTTTTTTTTTTTCTTTTTTTTTAACCATCATGTCACTTGAATTGTTATTAATATGTCTGATCAGCTCCTGTGGTCCAATGGATGGAGAGGAAAAGAGTTTTTTGTTCAAGGGCTCACTGCTATTTCTTTACCTTATGCATACCTACCGCAAGCTCAGCGGTCATTTACATAAATCAGAAATCGCATTAAATGACCAAAGAAGGCTTTGGCAGGACAAAAATTCACTTTGACAGCCCTCAAATACATTTCAATGCAGATTAAATCCTGACCGACAAACTATGCTGATTTATGAAATGGGATGTGACTGATGTAATAAGAATGAGTAACAGTTTTTAAGGTATGGGGTAAATGCTATATTGGACTTGTGAAAGCCATTGTTACGGCATATTTGACGATACCAATGATACTGATGCTATAATAAATTCCTCTACCCTGTCCAAACTCGGCCCTGGAGGTTTGGTGTCCTGCAGAGTTCAGCTCCAACTTGCCTCAACAAGAATCAAGATCTTGATTAGTTGGTTCAGGCATGTTTGATTGGGGTTGGAACTAAACTATGCAGGACACCGGCTGTCCAGGACTGAGTTTGGACACCCCTGCATTAAATAGAAGATGTTTCACTGTACACCTGTGTGTCTGATGGATGTGGACTCTTTAACTCCTACACTTCAGAACCAGATTCCAGTTGACCAGCAATTACTAGGGTTCCAAACTGGAACCAATGGAACAGAAATTGTCTTTTTTATTCAGTCATTTGTAAGCATTTTAAATGGATAAATCATTTTTTTGCCACAATTCAGATATAAATTATCTAATGAAATTAACAGATCTGTAATATCAGGACACTGCGGGACATTTTCCATGTGTTGTGATAACTTTACACAGATTCAAACAGCTTTAAATTGTACATTTTTATGAACAATCACATGGGGCAACTTACAGAGCATCTAAACGATATTTAGAGACTGGGGGAAAAAAAGCCTAAAAAAGAGCCCTAAAAAATTCTTACAGATTTTAATTATGGTATCGCATTTAATTATTACAGATAAAAAAAATTTAAAAATGGACTTTCACAATGTTTTGTATGGAAACTGGCTTTGTTATAGACCAGTAAAGAATGTCTGCAGGTTAATTGTAATAAATTGTGATAAAGCGGTTTTGGGTCATCGATCATCAAAAAATGTGGGTCTGGAAAATGGATTCTATGTGTTTGTGTTTCTGTATGTTAATATAAGTTTGTTTGCACTTTGTGGTGTTTCTAGGGTAACAGATACACAAAAGCACTGAGTTGTCAAATGGACTATGTGGTAAGCTTCTAACACACACACACATTCGAGCACACACCCACATGGCTCTCCTGAGGCATAGAGGCTGATAATGTTTTAGCTCAGTTCCAGACTTCTTTGGTTCAGCGTTCATTATTGACTTGCGTGTAATTTGCTGTACACTTAAAACAAGGGACCTCATTTATTCAACTGTCGGCTAAAGAAGTTATTCATTAAAACATTTACATAAATAATAATATATTTATGTAAATCTAATTTGTTTAGAAAAAAAATGAAAGCTGCAGAGTTTAAAGTAACACCAAAGCAAGCTCAAAAATGTAAATTGTATATGAGGCACCGAGTTACTGCAAACGTACGTACAGTTGTTTTATATTTTGTGACAAAAAAGAAGCCATCAAAACAAATTAAAAGAAAAAGAGAAATCAAAGTAGAAAAATTCGCTGCAGTGGCTAAGCTGCATTTTTGGAAAATTTAGAGCATGCTTTGTTTAGGTGGCAACTTTAAGTTATTATTTCATCATTTTCAGTATTGAGTTTTTAAAATGTAGGAAAAATGTGTCACCAATCAGTTGTAGCATGTGCCTGCTAAAGTTCATGTTAGCAAAGAAATTCTGAGCAAAACGTTTGCAAATCTGTCGGTATCTTTTAGTGCGGTTAGTCTTATATAAATATTTCAGCTACAGCACTGAATGATAGCATTAGATATTAAATGACTGCAGAAGCTTAATGAGCTTGTTCTAGAACAGCAGGATCTACTCCATATTTTTTCTTCTTTTCATAATTCACATGAAGGAATTTTGCTGTGTAAAGGAAAGTAAGCCAGACTAAAACTTTTCTGAAATAGGCTATTGGATGACAGCCTTCTGGAGCATCTAGAGAGTTGTTTGCAAATGCCTATTTTATGCGCATCTTTATACGAAACCTTCCTCTGCAACATACGTACACTTTGCAAATTATGTGTGGGAGTTAAAAAAAAAATCGATAGGTCAGTGCAGGCCGTAATTTATCATAAGACTTTTGTGCGCTAGTTCCACACAATACAGCACAGACATAAAAACTTTGTTTTGTAAAAATATATTAGAGGAAGAATCAGCCTCAATGCCCAGAGTCAAACCCCCCTGCATGCACCCGGTGGAGGGAAACCGCCTGAAAGCGGTTCACGTGATGATACACCTGCGTGTATCCTCATTCTTTTAATTCTTCTCCGTTTTAAATCCCTATCCTTGTCCTGGGTTGGTTTACTGGTGTCTGGTTCTGATGTCTGGTTTTGGTCCCTTCGGGTTTGTTCTGATTCTGAGCACAATCCTTTTTCTTCCAGTTCTCTCTTTTTTTCAGAATGTCCTGTCATCCAGGAAAGGCAAAGGCCTTCTTTTTTTGTAAATAAAAAAACCACAACCTTTAGAAAGGTTAGCTGGTGCATGATTGGTGGTAAACGCAGTGGGTAAAGTGTTGGACTGTTAATTGGAAGATCAAAGTTTGACTCCCAGCACCACCAAGTCACCACTGGGTCCCTGTACAAGACAATTAACCACCAATTGCTCAGTTGTATAAAAGAGATAAATGTAAGTCGCTCTGGATAAAGGCGTCTGCCAAATGGTGTAACTGTAAAGGATTCTCAAAGTCCCAGTTCTACATGAAACTGGCAGCCTCTGTAATCGAACGTAGGCAGCAGAACTTATTAACCTCATGGAGCTGTGTGGTGATGGTTGTTTTCTTCTCAATGTTCTTCTGTACTCATTTTTGAAAAACTGATTAGCATTTAGTAGTTAGTACCTTTTCTTCCCCTGTTACTTGCTGTGATTTAGATTTGTGTGTGTGTGTGTGTGTAGTAACGTTCAAAGTTTTAAATGATCTTGTAATGAACTGTTTGCCATGGAGCTGGTCGGTGTTTTTTGTCAAGGCAGAGTATTTTTTCTTTCTCTTTTTTTTAATTTTTTCATCTCTATAGCTCTCTACCTTTCTGTGCATCTATCTATCTATCTATCTATCTATCTATCTATCTATCTATCTATCTAGCAGTGTTACACTTTTTCTGTCTATCTAGCAGTGTAGAAATGATGTCCCTTTATGAGGAACCAGGAGCTTTTAACCCCTGTTACTTCTGTATACCATGCAACTTTTGTCCTTTTAATTTAACTGTTTATATAAGCAATGCAATAGAACTATATTACCCTATTCTACGTTAATTTCAAGCAAACTAAAAAAAAAAAAACATGTTTATAACATAAAACCTAAAAAAGGGGGTTCATTTTGACTTAAGGACAACAAGAAGGTTAAAAGACTTAATGTAATTGGACAGTCTTTCATGGCTAGGTATGTGTTATTCTGTAATTATTGTGCCTACAAGTAATCAGATAACAGCAAGTTGTTTTGTGTGGCATTTTGCATCCAGTCTGTTGCTGTTGAAACTCAGCCCAAAGAGCTGTGACTGTCAATGAAGCAACACAGTACATAAAAACACACCTATCGGCCAGACTGCAAAATGATATCAGTGGCTTATTCAACTATTTGGTACATTCCTAAAAGTAAGGTAAGTTCGTAAATGCCATAGGCTACTGAAAAATAACCAGGCTGGATGACAGTAGAATGAAACAATAGAAATAAAGATGGAGAACAGCCTCCAGGAGGTAGGCGTGTGTGTTAAAACCAACCGTCACAGTTTCACAAGAATAAATACAGAGGCTTTACCACATAATGTAAACCACTGTTAAGCCTCAAAAACAGGAAGAACGGATTCAGAGTTTTGCCAAAAACGTAGACATTTTGAGGACAAAATCCTGTGGACAGACTAGACGGAGATCAAGTTAGTGCAGGGTTCTAGGAAGTAGGGCTAGACGATTATTCAAAAAATAATCAAAAACAAATTTTAGAACATCTCTACTGCGTGTGAAGTCACATGACTCTGCCTGGACCAATCAGTGGCTCTGAGGGGACATGGTGGAGAGCTTAAACATCGAGTGATGGAGATCGCACCAAAGGAGAATGCAAACTATAAGAAAAAAACAACCTTCTACAATCGTAATTGAGGTAAAATTAATTGAGGTTTTGTTTTAAGGTCATATAAACCCGCCCTAGTAGGAAGAGAAGAATATAAAGAAAACAAACAGCTGATGACCTGAACACACACATACGTACAGTGCATTAAAAAAGGATTTGTGCCCCTTGAAAGTGACAACTGTGAAGTGGAAGGAAATTTATTTCTTTACAAATGAATATATTCACCCGTCTTGAGTCCATTTGCTTATTCTTCTTGGCAAAATAGCTCAAGATTGGATGGGGAGCGTCTGTGAACAGAAATTTTCAAGTCTTGCCACAAATTCTCAATTGGATTCATGTCTGACTGGGCCATTCTATCACATGAACATGCTTTGATCTAAAGCATTTCATTATAGCTCTGGCTGTATGTTCAGGATTGTTGTCCTGCTGGAAGGTGAACCTCTATCCCAGTCTTAAGTCTTTTGCAGACTCTAACAGATTTCTTCCTAAAATTGTCCTGTATTTAGCTTCATCCATCCAGCACCTTCTCCACGTTTGGAGTTCGCGACTAATAGTTGTCCTGGTGGACAGATTCTCCCACCTGAGCTGCGGATCTCTGCTCTTCTTGTCAGTTTAGTGACAGCCACGTCCTTGAAAGGTTTGCAGTTGTGCATTTCTTTCCATCTTTCCATGATGGATTTAACATTGCTTCGTGAGTATATGTTCAAAGCTTGGATATTTTTTATAACCTAACCCTGCTTAAACTTCTCCACACGTTATCCTGACCCATCTGGTGGAGTTTACTTAGGCTTTATAATTGCTGTTTGTTCACTAATTCTCAACCAACGCTCTGAGAGAGTCACAGAACGCTGCTTTATACTGAGATTAAATCACACACAGGTGGACTCTATTTATTAATTAGGTGACTTTTGGAGGCAATTGATTCCGCTGGATGTGGTCTATGACACAAAATCCCATAAAATAATATAAATACTTTTTCAAGGCACTGATTATACGTATGATGTGAATGTATATGGCTGCAAATAGAACTACTCTTCCTTGCACTTTGGTTTTAATCATTTTATATCCTATAGTGTAGTATAGGGTGAAAAAACCACTAGCTTTGAACACTAGCTTCACCAGTGTTTTAAATATTTATGTACTTGTGACTGTACCTACTGCACCTTCTCTCTCTCGCTCCCTCACTCTCTCTCTCCTCCTCTCCCTCTCTTCCTGCCCCCCTCGTCTCTCGCTCGCGCCGTTTGCTTGCACTCTTTTCTTTCCTATGGCAGTCTTGGAGGATATTTCAGTGGCAGCACAGGCACAGGGTAACGTTTGAACAGCTGAATGAAAACTGACCTACTTTCCTCTGACTGCTCATACACTTTTCCTCCACGCCATGTGAAACTCCACTTGGTGGTTTACAGAATTAGTTTAGAGTGTGTGAGTGAGCGTGCGTGGATGTGTTCGTTGAGCGTGCGTGAGTGCGTGAGTTTGAGGCGTGGGGGCGTGTGATGCGGGTTTTCAACAGTGCTGTGAGTGCCTTGAGTGTGAGTGCGGTGGATGTGAGTGGCGTGCTGAGTCGTAGGTGAGTCGTTAGTTGGAGTGCGTGAGTGCGTAGTGCGTGATTTGTGGGTGCGTGCGTGTGTGGAGAGTGAGTGAGTGTGAGTGAGGGAGTGTGAGTGCGTGAGTGAGTTGTGCGTGTGAGGAGTGTGAGTGAGTGAGTTGTGAGTGAGAGTGGTGAGTGAGTGTGAGTTAGAGGTTAGTGAGTGAGTTGAGTGAGTTGAGTGTGAGTGAGTGAGTGTGAGTGAGTGAGTGTTGCGTGATTGGGAGTGAGTGTGAGTGAGTTAAGTTTGTGAGTTAAGTGAGTTGTGTGAATACTTTGCGAGAATGGAACAGGAAATCTTTTGCTTAACCATGGATTGTCACAAAAACCCTGGAATGACTAACACATTTAGACTTTCTTTACTGGCATGAACAATTTTCAAGGTACAGGCAAGGTCGAAGGAAGTAAAAGTGTAAAAACAAGAAGACAGGAAACGTGAAAATGAGAGGAAGGAAAGATGACCGAACTCATCCTCATCCTTTGTCCTTCTAGCTCTTAGGTTACCAAGGGAGGAGCATCGACTTTCTTTCCGTCCATTTGTTCCATCCAACCTCAGTATATCCATACTCCCCGACCCCTATCATAAAGTATGGCGCATTAGAGGGGGAAGCTAGAATGCGTACACACACACACACACACACACACACACACACACACACACAAATGCATAAATGCCTGACGCTGCAAGGAGTCTGTGAGGGGAAATGGGAGGGGTGGGGAACGAGGCAGCGGGTGGAAACAGAATCATCGCAGCATCAGTGTGTGAACGTGCACCGAGTGTGAGAGAGACAGAGACAGAGAGAGTGCTAGACAGGGAGAAAAGGAGAACAGAGGACAGTTGGCTACACTTAAATGCAGTCGGAGGTTGGAAAGCGAAGAGGATGAGTGAGCGTGGGGGAAGAGAAGAACAAAGGGAGCTCACATTCGTTGTTTTTGTTCCAGGAAAACGATAAGAAAGAGGATCCACACGAAAACAAGAAGGAAGGAGAGCCCAAGCATGACTCTGTCTTTTCTTAGCCAAAAGCAAATCGACGGATAAGAGCAACGCTCCTTTTTCCTCTGTCAGGCAGGACCTAAGGGAGAATTTTACATGAACCTTTTTTTTTTTTCTTTTTTTTTTTTAAAGCAAAATGATTACTTTTCTTTTTAAATTATCGTCTCCCAATTGACATTTGCTTGCTTTTCGTCAGCTTCTATGGAAAAACCTTAGTAATCTTGTTCTACAACCGTACAACCACTCTATGTGGATTCGTGTGACTTGACGCTGAGATCAGAATGTTCCTTATTCGAAAGTTCTCTGTGAGAAATCGTTGTTAGTGCATGTGTTGTAGACACTTTACATGGTGCCATGTGGCGGCAGTGTTTGCGTGTCTTGCTACAGGTTCGGTTCGAGCTTAAGCACAATGTTACTCTTGAGCAAGAGGTGAATTTGGCATGGGGGACGCTGCCCTACATAGTCCTTCTCTGTGAGCGTCTGTTCTGTCTCTTTGAGATGTCAATATTGATTACTTTATGCAGCATAGACAGTGCGTGCTTGCCGTCTCGTGGCGTTGCTTTCAGCAGACTATTGATCATCCGGAGTTTTATTAACCTTGGCGCAAGTGTATGTAGTATCTCACTCACTGATAGCCCAGCCGCGCTCCGGTTGTGTTTGGCGACTCGGTTCCTTCTTTGGGTTCCAGTCAAGTTTTGTCTAGCCAATCTGTGGCGGCTTCTGTCACTATGGCAACCAGCTGGCAACCGTTAATTCTACATTGCTGCTTGAAGTTTCTGTACACTGTTAAGGTCACTCTTTCGCACCAGTATCCTCAAGCGATGTGCCGTGCTTTTTTACATTTTTTTTGTCTGTCTGCACTTGTTAGATCCTAGCTGTTATGATTTGACCTATGACATTTTTTTTTTTTAATTTTTCAACCTTGGATCTTGATAGTCATCGACTACTGATCAGTGTTCCTTGAGATGTATTAACCAGGTTTTGTATTCTTTCTGGAGTGACACAAGTCAACTTCACTGCTAGAGTGGTTCATAGGACTCAAGTCTTGAGGCTGGTTGTCTTTTAACCAAGCTTTCTTCCTGAACCTCTCTCAAAACTTCTCCCTATGCTACATGCTTTGACTTCTACCCACTTTCCATCTTTGGTGATTGTCAGCACAACTTTCTACAACCTTTGACCATCCTAATCTACCACAGCTAGCCAACAATCATCATGCTCTTTTTATGCGTTATCTTGGCACAGATTTGCCAATTCTTGCAACAGGGCTACATCCAGTTGCAGTTCTTTGACACGATCAGACGCTAATTGCTGTTTTCTCAATGTTTTTGTCATCTCATTAATTCACGCTGGTCACAACTAACCGCACCTCTGGGCCATCTCTTGGCGTATTCATGTGCATGCCAAATCCACCTCACTCCACGACTTATCAAGGCTTATTCTGTACAGTTATTTGTACGAGTGGCACTTTAATCAACTCTCATAGGCCCCAAAGCCTTGCACTTAGTGGACCTATCAGAGCTGCACGGAAAGGCACTACACGCTTAGTAACAACTCTTCGACTTTATTACACAGAGTGTTTCCTAAGCACTGCATAGACGCTGAAATATCACAGGGCTTCAAGGCTCTGCGTAAGTGCCATGATACTGCCTTGCCACCCCTCCCGTGTCTCACTTGTACTATTCTCTTATTTATCATCAGGATCACTGATTATATCATTGGTCTCTGGCTAAAACAATCTGAACCGTCAAAGCTGACCATATGATCTACTGTTGTCCTTTGCTGCCGAGAGATGCCTGCATTTCCTGTGGAACTGGGAAACCTCTGAGGCATGACCACCTGAATCATAGTGGATCACCAGCTTGATACTGTACCGTCACCGAAGTGAGTCTAGTTTTGTAATATATGTATGGATTTGGACTAATGGTTTATGCCTGATCCCACGTACGTTCCTGACTTTTTATAACAGTTGGCAATGACATACTGTTTTGTTTCTCCAGAGGTTTTGGAAGAGTTTGTGATGCTGTTTAAGCCCTGCTTTTATGTA